>CAWUFW010018852.1:0-207141 GCA_963921515.1 Calotriton arnoldi | reverse complement strand
AACTGGACAAGGGGAAAGGGGTGTGGCCACTTCTCTGCTGCCCTGACCCACCAGATGGGGAGTGGGGCCACAGAGTAGTCCAACTCCTATCTTTTAGAACAAAGGTGGGAACCCCAGTCCTTAGGACTTTAGATTATCCCTGGACGGAAAACTCTGAAACTGAATCCCTGGACCTTCGACGCCCTACTCACGATTAGAGGACAGAAGAATCTCCCTTGGGGTCAAGGAGTGACTCCCTGCTTGTGCAGGCACCAAAGAAAGCATCTGTCTGGTTCCGCATTACTGAAGCCCCTGTCGGACGCCGAAGTCATCGCATCACCAGAGGTAGATTCTCAGACTTCCCGAGGCTGCACACTGCAGTCCCCAGCAAAGCTGGAGGGCCCGTGGCTATCGTGGGTGACTTGGGACCATCGGCCCTGGACACCGAAGCACGTTTGCAAGTGCATCCATCTTCTGGGCCTCCCAAGAAGTCGTGCTACGGGCTCCGAGCAGCCCCTAGGCTCTCCAGCACCACCTGCACTGGAAGATCACTGGCCCCCACTCCACGCCGGTGTCCTGTAAGCCAGCTCCACGAAGCGGCGTCACGAGGCTCCTTTGCGGTCAAGCTAGCCCGTTGGCTAGTAGCCCTTCATACAAGGCCAATCCTTTTCCTTCACTCTGGCATCCTGGTTGGGCACCAGGCCTGCCCCGCACCTACCCTCGCTGGGTTCTGGTACGCCCCTAGGGCCCCAGCCATATTTTGTGCTTAACTTATTGAGAACGTTGATTTGTGCATATGTTTGTCTTCTAATCTCATAAAGAGATTAGTAGAGAGTTATTTAGAAATAAATACATATATATTTGATATATATACCTGTGTGGTGTCTTTTCATTTGGTGATTCAAGAGATTATATGGTAAAACAAGCTGCTTTACATTCCTTCAAGACTTAGCCTGAAGGCTGCTCTCAACAGCTACCACTAGGATAGCTTTCTTTAAAAGGTTGTCTTAAACCTATCTACCATAAGAGTCGATTTGCCCTGGTGCAAGGTGTCCACTTTAATTAGTGAACAGCATATACCAGGCCGACTTCTCACACTGGATAGTGACCCAGACTCTGTCCCCTCTGCTTTCAGGTTCTTCAGATCTCTGATCCACTCTTGGATCCACCCGGACACTTTCCACTTGGTCGCCAGCAGCACTTTGCAGCAGATCGCCATTCAAATCGACGACGAAACCCGACCCCGAAAGGCACCTATGCACCCGGCTTTCCTGGGTGAGGTAACACGAGTACTCCGGTGCTCCCGTGGGTAGAGACTCTAGCAAGACCTAGTTCTCAAAGGGTTTGCTCCAAGTCCTCTTTTAAGTGTCCCTTTTCTTTAAATTTCTAATCGCGACTTTGCCCATAGAAGTTAACGGTGATTCGCGGTTGTGTATTTACACTGCACGCGTCCCACGTGGGTCCCCTGTGTCACTACCTTGGGTGGTTCCTTGTGGTCCAAGCACTTCTACAGGCTCTAGGCCTAGTGTCTAGCTCAGTCGTGGTTCTTATACCACTTTATTTGTATATGGTTTGGTACGCCCTAGGGCCCAAACGTGTATTTGTGCTATTACTGTGTTTAAATAACTTATAACTTGTGTACTGAACTCTAGCCTCATAAAGAGACTAGAGGGTGTGTTTAGCAATAAATACATACATTTTGAATATATACCTGGTGTGGTGCTCTTTCATTTGGTCACTCAAGAGATTATAGACTGGTAAAACAAGCTGCTTTACATTCCTTCAAGACTTAGCCTGAAGGCTGCTCTCCATAGCTACCACTAGGATAGCTTTCAATAAAGGTTGTCTTTAACCTATCTCCATAGCTACCACTAGGATAGCTTTCAATAAAGGTTGTCTTTAACCTATCTCCAATAAGGGGTTGTTTGGACTGGTGCAAGGTGCCCACTATAATTAGTGGACAGTGTGAGAAGTTGGCCTGGCATATGCTGTCCACTAATTATAGTGGGCACCTTGCACCAGTCCAAATCGACTCTTATGGTAGGTAGGTTAAAGACAACCTTATTGAAAGCTATCCTAGTGGTAGCTATGGAGAGCAGCCTTCAGGCTAAGTCTTGAAGGAATGTAAAGCAGCTTGTTTTACCAGTCTATAATCTCTTGAGTGACCAAATGAAAGAGCACCACACCAGGTATATATTCAAAATATATGTATTTATTACTAAACACACCCCTCTAGTCTCTTTATGAGGCTAGAGTTCAAGTACATAGGTTATAAGATCTTAAATCACAGTAATAGCACAAATACACGTTTGGGCCCTAGGGGCGTACCAAACCATATACCAATAAAGTGGTATGCGAACCACGACTGAACTAGACACTAGGCCTAGAGCCTCTAGAAGTGCTTGGACCACAAGGAACCACCCAAGGTAGTGACACAGGGGACCCACGGGAGACGCGTGCAGTGTAAATACACAACCGCGATACGCCGTTAACTTCTATGGAGAAAGTCGGGATCGGGAAAATAGAGGAAAGGGACACTTAAAATAGGACTAGGACAAAACCCTTTGAGATCTAGGACTTTGAAGAGTCTCTACCCACGGGAGCACCGGAGTACTCGTGTTACCTCACCCAGGAAGCTGGGTGCATAGGTGCCTTCGGGGTCGGGTTTCGTCGTCGTTTCGATATGGCGATCTGCTGCAAAGTGCTGCTGGCGACCAGGAGAAAGTGTCCGGGTGGATCCAAGAGTGGATCGGAGTTCTGAAGAACCTGAAAGCAGAGGGGACAGAGTCTGGGTCACTAGCCAGTGACCAGGAAGGCGATGGACAGATGCCCACCGATGTTGAGTGCTTCAGGTGCGGTGACGGTCGTCTTGACTCTTCAGCCACGAGGTCCGGGAGGCGTTGTCGGCGACCAGGAGCAGGATTCGGGCTGGTGCTCGATGTCTGTCGAGTGCTGAGGTGTCGGCGACCGGATTGGACCCAACAAGCCTTGGCAGCGGCAAGTCTCGAGTAAGATGTAGATCGTCGATGATGCAGACCAGCAAGGTCTGGGGAACTCACCCAGCGAGGGTAAGTGAGGGCAGGCCTGGAGCAACCAGGATGCCAAGTAAAGAAAAGATTGGCCTTCGTCAAGGGCTACTAGCCAACGGGCTAGCGACCGCAAAGGAGCCTCGTGACGCCGCACGTGGAGCTGGCTTACAGGACACTCGTGGAGTGAGGGCCAGTGATCTTCGGTGCAGGTGGTGCTGGAGGCTAGGGCTACTTGGAGCCCAAAGCACGACTTCTTGGGAGACCCAGAAGATGGTGCACTTGCAAGTGTGCTTGGTGTCCAGGGGTCTCGGTCTCAAGTCACCCACGATAGCCACGGGCCTCAGCTTTGCTGGGGACTCAGGGTAGCCTCGGGAAGTCTGAGAATCCACCTCTGGTGATGCGATGACTTCGGCGTCCGACAGGAGCTTCAGTGATGCGAACCGGACAGATGCTTCTTTGGTGCCTGCCAAGCAGGGGAGTCACTCCTTGACCCCAAGGGAGATTCTTCAGTCCTCTAATCTTGTCGTAGAGCGTCGAAGGTCCAGGATTCAGTGTCAGAGTTTCGTCCAGGTATAATCTAAAGTCCTAAGGACTGGGTTCCTACCTTTATTCTAAAAATAGGGGATGGACTACTCTGTGGCCCCACCTATGGGTGGGTCAGGGCAGAGGGGTGGCTACACCCCTTTCCCTTTGTCCAGTTCGTGCCAAAGCAGGGGCTGCGAGCCCCTGATCCGGTTTGAACTGGGGTATGCACAGGGACACCAAATGTGCCCCCAGTGCAGGACTTCAAAGCACCTGAAAGTGCTCCCGCCCAGCCCCAATACACATTGTCCTGTCTGGGGAGGTGGTCACACCTCCCTGGGACAGGAAACCTATTGTCCAGGCCTCCCCTGCCGGAGTTTCGTCCAGCAGCAGGAGGCCAGACTCGTGTCTGTGGCAGCAGCATCCATTTTGTGATGCCAGGGCTCTGGAAAGAAGTTACCAGACTCGTCAGAGTTAACATGCCTTTCCTCTAGAAGGGTGGAATGCTACCCCCGCCGCCAGGATTGGCGGGGGGTAGTATTCCAAGATGTTTGACACCAAACACGACATGTTTAGGTGCAGCCATTCCAAAGTTAGCATTTTACCGCGAGGATATAATGCGCTTAAGAGTATATGGTCAGGCTGCACTACAAACAGCATCAGAGATGGTCTCCGAACGCTGCAGAGGGGCCCTGCTCATGCAGGGGCACCCTCTCACATAGGAACCATGCACTCTGCCTTTAGGATTGATAAGGCCTGCCTTAGGAGTGACTTATAGGTTTATATGTGTGTATGCTTTTAGTGATATAGGTAACCTATACCACAGTAAGGGGTGCATGCACCACCTTACCCAGGCTGCAGTAGCAGACCTGTGGTGTCAGTTTGGATGGCCTCCCAGGGGTGGCATAATATATGCTGCAGCCCCTGGCAGGCCTCTGAGGTACCTATGCCCTTGGTACATAGTATACCATATACTAGGGACTTATAAGGGCACTCAGATCCCAATCAGTGATGTGCCTAAGGCACATGGAGACCCTTTTAAAGAGGAAACAGCTAGGCTGGGGTTCTGAATAGCAGGGCCCCAGCCAGACTAATGTCGAAAACCAGTGAAGCATCAGCAAAAAGTGGGGGTACCCATGTGAAGCAGATCCTACTCTCCTACAGACAGCATATACCAGGCCAACTTCTCACATTCGGGGTCGGGTTTCGTCGTCGATTTGAATGGCGATCTGCTGCAAAGTGCTGCTGGCGACCAAGTGGAAAGTGTCCGGGTGGATCCAAGAGTGGATCGGAGATCTGAAGAACCTGAAAGCAGAGGGGACAGAGTCTGGGTCACTAGCCAGTGACCAGGAAGGCGATGAGCAGATGCCCACCGATGTCGGGTGCTTGAGGTAGGTTGATGGTCGTCTTGACTCTTCAGCCACGAGGTCCAGGAGGCGTTGTCGGCAACCAGGAGCAGGATTCGGGCTGGTACATGATGTTTGTCAAGTGCTGAGGCATCGGCGACTGGATTGGACCCAACAAGCCTTGGCAACGGCAAGTCTCGATGAAGTTGAAGATTGATGATGGTGCAGATCAGCAAGGTCTGAGGAACTCACCCAGCAAGGGTAAGTGAGGGCAAGCCTGGTGCAACCAGGGAGCCCAAGAAGAAAAGGATTGGCCTTCATGAAGGGCTACTAGCCAACAGGCTAGCAACCGCGAAGGAGCCTCGAGACGGTGCACATGGAGCTGGCTCACAGGACACTCGTGGAGTGGAGGCCAGTGATCTTTGGTGCAGTTAGTGCTGGAGGCTGGGGCTACTCGGAGCCCTAAGCACGACTTCGTGGGAGTCCAGGAAGAGGATGCACTTGCAAATGTGTCCAGGGGTCACGGTTCCACGTTACCCATGACAGCTACGGGCCTCAGCTTTGCTGGGGACTCAGGGCAGCCTCGGCAAAGTCTGGAAATTCACCTCTGGTGATGCAAAGACTTCGGCGTCCGACGGGAGCTTCAGAGATGCAGACCGGACAATTGCTTCTTTGGTGCCTGCCAAGCAGGGGAGTCACTCCTTGACCCCAAGGGAGATTCTTCAGTCCTCTAATCTTGAAGTAGAGCGTCGAAGGTCCAGGATTCTGTGTCAGTGTTTCGTCCAGGGATAATCTAAAGTCCTAAGGACTGGGTTCCTATACTTATACTAAGTTTAGGGGTTCGACTTACTCTGTAGTCCCACCTATGGGTGGGTCAGGGTAGAGGGGTGGCTACACCCCTTTCCCTTTGTCCAGTTCACGCCAAAGCAGGGGCTGGAAGCCCCTGATCCGGTTTGAACTGGGGTATGCACAGGGACACCAAGTGTGCCCCCTTGCAGGACTTCAAAGCACCAGAGAGTGCTCCCGCCCAGCCCCAATACACATTATCCTGTCTGGGGAGGTGGTTACACCTCCCTGCGACAGGAAACCTATTGTCCAGGCATCCCCTGCCGGAGTTTCGGTCAGCAGCAGGAGGCCAGACTTGTGTTTGTGGCAGCAGCATCCATTTTGTGATGCTGGGGCTTTGGAAAGAAGTTACCGGGCAAGCCAGGGTTAACATGTCTCTCCCTCTAGAAAGGTGGAATGCTACCCCCGCCACCAGAATTGGCGGGGGGTAGTATTCCAAGATGTTTGACACCAAACACGACATGTTTCGGTGCAGCCATCCCAAAGTTAGCATTTAACGCGAGGTTATAATGCACTTAAGAGTATATGGTCAGGCGGCACTACAAACAGCATCAGAGAAGGGTCTCCGACCGCTGCAGAGGGGCCCTGCTCATGCAGGGGCACCCTCTCACATAGGAACCATGCACTCTGCCTTCAGGATTGACAAGGCCTGCCATAGGAGTGACTTATAGGTTTATATGTGTGTAGGTATGTAGTGATACAGGTAACCTATATCACAGTAAGGGGTGCATGCACCACCTTACCCAGGCTGCAGTAGCAGACCTGTGGTGTCATTTTGGATGGCCTTCCAGGGGTGGCATAATACATGCTGCAGCCCCTGGTAGGCCTCTGAGGTACCTATGCCCTTGGTACATAGTATACCATATACTAGGGACTTATGAGGGCACTCCAGATTCCAATTAGAGATGTGCCTAAGGCACATGGAAACCATTTTAGAGAGGAAGCAGCTAGGCTGGGGTTCTGATTAGCAGGGCCCCAGCCAGACTAGAGTCGAAAAACAGTGAAGCATCAGCAAAAAGTGGGGGTACGCATGTGAAGCAGATCCTACTCTCCTACAGTTAGTCTCTCTCTTAGTCGTCTCTCTCAGCCAATCAGTCTCTCTCAGTCAGTCAGTCTCTCTCAGTCAGTCTCTCTCTGTCAGTCAGTCTCACTCTCAGTCAGTCAGTCTCTGTCAGTCAGTCTCTCTCTCAGTCAGTCTCTATGAGTCAGTCAGTCTATCTACGTTTGTCAGTCTCTCTCTCAGTCAGTCAGTCTCTCTCAGTCAGTCTCTCTCTCAGTCAGTCTCTCTCTCAGTCAGTCAGTCTCTCTCTCAGTTAGTCTCTCTCTCACTGTCAGTCAGTCTCTCTCTCTCTGTCAGTCAGTCTCAGTCAGTCATTCTCTCTCAGTCAGTCTCTCTGTCATTCAGTCAGTCTCTCTCTCAGTCAGTCAGTCTCTCTCTTAGTCAGTCAGTCTCTCTCTCAGTCAGTCAGTCTCTCTCTCTGTCAGTCTCAGTCAGTTTGTCTCTCTCTCAGTCAGTCAGTCTGTTTCTCTGTCAGTCTCTCTCTCAGTCAGTCAGTCTCTCTCAGTCAATCACTCTCTCAGTCAGTCTCTCTCTCAGTCAGTCTCTCTCAGTCAATCAGTCTCTCTCAGTCAGTCAGTCTCTCTCAGTCAGTCAGTCTCTCTCTCTGTCAGTCAGTCTCTCTCAGTCAGTCAGTCTCTCTCTGTCAGTAAGTCTCTCTCAGTAAGTCAGTCTCTCTTAGTCAGTCAGTCTCTCTCTCAGTCAGTCTCTCTCTCGGTCAGTCTCTCTCTCAGTCAGTCAGTCTCTCTCTCTGTCAGTGAGTCTCTCTCTCAGTCAGTCAGTCTCTCTCCTAGTCAGTCTCTCTCAGTCAGTCAGTCTCTCTCAGTCAGTCAGTCTCTCCCAGTCAGTCTTTCTCTCTGTCAGTCTCAGTCAGTCAGTCTCTCTTAGTCAGTCAGTCTCTCTGTCACTCAGTCTCTCTGTTAGTCAGTCTCTCTCTCAGTCAGTCAGTCTCTCTCTCAGTCAGTCTCTCTCTCAGTCAGTCAGTCTCTCTCTGTCAGTCTCAGTCAGTCAGTCTCTCTCTGTCAGTCAGTCTCTCTCTAAGTCAGTCAGTCTCTGTCAGTAAGTCAGTCTCTCTCTCAGTCAGTCAGTCTCTCTCTGTCAGTCAGTCTCTCTCTCAGTCAGTCAGTCTCTATGAGTCAGTCAGTCTATCTCAGTTTGTCAGTCTCTCTCAGTCAGTCAGTCTCTCTCAGTCAGTCTCTCTCTCAGTCAGTCAGTCTCTCTCTCAGTCAGTCTCTCTCTCTCTCAGTCAGTCTCTCTCTCTCTCTCTCTCTGTCAGTGTCTCTGTCAGTCAGTCTCTCTCTGTCAGTCAGTCTCTCTCAGTCTCACGCTCTGTCACTCTCTCTCTCTTTGTCTGTCAGTCTCTCTCAGTCATTCAGTCTCTCTCTCTGTCAGTCAGTCTCTCTCTCAGTCAGTCAGTCTCTCTCTCTGTCAGTCAGTCTCTCTCTCAGTCTCTCGCTCTGCCAGTCTCTCTCTTTGTCAGTCAGTCTCTCTCAGTCATTCAGTCTCTCTCTCTGTCAGTCAGTCTCTCTCTCAGTCAGTCAGTCTCTCTCTCTGTCAGTCAGTCTCTCTCTCAGTCAGTCAATCTCTCTCTCAGTCAGTCTCTCTCAGTCAGTCAGTCTCTCTCCTAATCAGTCTCTCTCAGTCAGTCAGTCTCTCTCTCTGTCTGTCAGTCAGTCTCTCTCTCAGTCAGTCAGTCTCTCTCAGTAAGTCAGTCTCTCTCTCAGTCAGTCAGTCTTTCTCTCAGTCAGTCTCCCTCTCAGTCAGTCAGTCTCTCTCTGTCAGTCAGTCTCTTTCGCAGTCAGTCAGTCTCTCTCTTAGTCGTCTCTCTCAGCCAATCAGTCTCTCTCAGTCAGTCAGTCTCTCTCAGTCAGTCTCTCTCTGTCAGTCAGTCTCGCTCTCAGTCAGTCAGTCTCTCTCTCTGTCAGTCAGTCTCTCTCTCAGTCAGTCAGTCTCTATGAGTCAGTCAGTCTATCTACGTTTGTCAGTCTCTCTCAGTCAGTCAGTCTCTCTCAGTCAGTCTCTCTCTCAGGCAGTCTCTCTCTCAGTCAGTCAGTCTCTCTCTCAGTTAGTCTCTCTCTCACTGTCAGTCAGTCTCTCTCTCTCTCTCCGTCAGTCTCAGTCAGTCATTCTCTCTCAGTCAGTCTCTCTGTCATTCAGTCAATCTCTCTCTCAGTCAGTCAGTCTCTCTCTTAGTCAGTCAGTCTCTCTCTCAGTCAGTCAGCCTCTCTCTCTGTCAGTCTCAGTCAGTCTGTCTCTCCATCTGTCAGTCAGTCTGTTTCTCTGTCAGTCTCTCTCTCAGTCAGTCAGTCTCTCTCTGTCAGTCAGTCTCTCTCTCAGTCAGTCACTCTCTCTCAGTCAGTCTCTCTCAGTCAATCAGTCTCTCTCAGTCAGTCAGTCTCTCTCAGTCAGTCTCTCTCAGTCAGTCAGTCTCTCTCTCTGTCAGTCAGTCTCTCTCAGTCAGTCAGTCTCTCTCTGTCAGTAAGTCTCTCTCAGTAAGTCAGTCTCTCTTAGTCAGTCAGTCTCTCTCTCAGTCAGTCTCTCTCTCGGTCAGTCTCTCTCTCAGTCAGTCAGTCTCTCTCTCTGTCAGTGAGTCTCTCTCTCAGTCAGTCAGTCTCTCTCCTAGTCAGTCTCTCTCAGTCAGTCAGTCTCTCTCAGTCAGTCAGTCTCTCCCAGTCAGTCTTTCTCTCTGTCAGTCTCAGTCAGTCAGTCTCTCTTAGTCAGTCAGTCTCAATGTCACTCAGTCTCTCTGTTAGTCAGTCTCTCTCTCAGTCAGTCAGTCTCTCTCTCAGTCAGTCTCTCTATCAGTCAGTCAGTCTCTCTCTCTGTCAGTCTCAGTCAGTCAGTCTCTCTCTCTGTCAGTCAGTCTCTCTCTCTGTCAGTCTCTCTCAGTCAGTCTCTCTCTCTCAGTCAGTCTCTCTCTCAGTCAGTCAGTCTCTCTCTCTCAGTCAGTTTCTCTCTGTCAGTCAGTCTCTCTCATTCAGTCAGTCTCTCTGTCAGTCAGTCTCTCTCTGTCAGTCTCAGTCAGTCAGTCTCTCAGTCAGTCAGTCTCTCTCAGTCAGTCACTCTCTCAGTCAATCTCTCCTCAGTCAGTCACTCTCTCAGTCAGTCTCTCTCTCTGTCAGTCAGTCTCTCTCAGTCCACCAGTCTCTCTAAGTCAGTCAGTCTCTCTCAGTCAGTCAGTCTCTCTCTCTGTCAGTCAGTCTCTCTCTGTCAGTCAGTCTCTGTCTCAGTCAGTCAGTCTATCTCTCAGTCAGACAGTCTCTGTTAGTCAGTCTCTCTGTCAGTCAGCCTCTCTCAGTCAGTCAGTCTCTCTCAGTCAGTCTCTCTCTCTGTCAGTCAGTCTCTCTCTCAGTCAGTCAGTCTCTCTCTCAGTCAGTCTCTCTCTCAGTTAGTCTCTCTCTCACTGTCAGTCAGTCTCTCTCTCTCTCTCCGTCAGTCTCAGTCAGTCATTCTCTCTCAGTCAGTCTCTCTGTCATTCAGTCAATCTCTCTCTCAGTCAGTCAGTCTCTCTCTTAGTCAGTCAGTCTCTCTCTCAGTCAGTCAGTCTCTCTCTGTCAGTCTCAGTCAGTTTGTCTCTCTCTCTGTCAGTCAGTCTGTTTCTCTGTCAGTCTCTCTCTCAGTCAGTCAGTCTCTCTCTGTCAGTCAATCTCTCTCTCAGTCAGTCACTCTCTCTCAGTCAGTCTCTCTCAGTCAATCAGTCTCTCTCAGTCAGTCAGTCTCTCTCAGTCAGTCTCTCTCAGTCAGTCAGTCTCTCTCTCTGTCAGTCAGTCTCTCTGAGTCAGTCAGTCTCTCTCTGTCAGTCAGTCTCTCTCAGTCAGTCAGTCTCTCTCAGTCAGTCAGTCTCTCTCTCAGTCAGTCTCTCTCTCAGTCAGTCTCTCTCTCAGTCAGTCAGTCTCTCTCTGTCAGTCAGTCTCTCTCTCAGTCAGTCAGTCTCTCTCTCAGTCAGTCAGTCTCTCTCAGTCAGTCAGTCTCTCTCAGTCAGTCAGTCTCTCTCAGTCAGTGTCTTTCTCTCTGTCAGTCTCAGTCAGTCAGTCTCTCTCAGTCAGTCAGTCTCTCTGTCAGTCAGTCTCTCTGTCAGTCAGTCTCTCTCTCAGTCAGTCAGTCTCTCTCTCAGTCAGTCTCTCTCTCAGTCAGTCAGTCTCTCTCTCTGTCAGTCTCAGTCAGTCAGTCTCTCTCTCAGTCAGTCAGTCTCTCTCTCAGTCAGTCTCTCTCTCAGTCAGTATCTCTCAGTCAGTCTCTCTCAGTCAGTCAGTCACTCTCTCTGTCAGTCTCTCTCTCTGTCAGTCAGTCTCTCTCTCTGTCAGTCAGTCTCTCTCTGTCAGTCAGTCTCTCTCTCAGTCAGTCAGTCTCTGTCAGTCAGTCTCTCTCTCTCTGTCAGTCTCAGTCAGTCAGTCTCTCTCAGTCAGTCACTCTCTCTCTCAGTCTCTCTCTCAGTCAGTCTCTCTCTCTGTCAGTCACTCTCTCAGTCAGTCAGTCTCTCTCAGTCAGTCAGTCTCTCTCTCAGTCAGTCTCTCTCAGTCAGTCAGTCTCTCTCAGTCAGTCAGTCTCTCTCTCTCTCAGTCAGTCTCTCAGTCAGTCTCTGTCTCAGTCAGTCAGTCTCTCTCTCAGTCAGTCAGTCTCTCTCAGTCAGTCTCTCTGTCAGTCAGTCTCTCTCAGTCAGTCAGTCTCTCTCTCAGTCAGTCTCTCTCTCAGTCAGTCAGTCTCTCTCAGTCAGTCAGTCTCTCTCAGTCAGTCAGTGTCTCTCTCTCTGTCAGTCTCAGTCAGTCAGTCTCTCTCAGTCAGTCAGTCTTTCTGTCAGTCAGTCTCTCTGTCAGTCAGACACTCTGTCAGTCAGTCATGCCCTCTCTCTCAGTAAATACATCTCTCTCAGTCAGTCAGTCTCTCTCTCAGTCAGTCTCTCTCTCTGTCAGTCAGTCTCTCTTTCTGTCAGTCTCACTCAGTCAGTCTCTCTCAGTCAGTCTCTCTCAGTCAGTCAGTCTCTCTCAGTCAGTCTCTCTCTCTCAGTCAGTCTCTCTCTCTCAGTCAGTCTCTCTCTCTCAGTCAGTCTCTCTCTCTCTGTCAGTCTCAGTCAGTCTGTCTCTCTCTCTGTCAGTCAGTTTGTTTCTCTGCCAGTCTCTCTCTCCGTCAGTCAGTCTCTCTCTCTGTCAGTCAGTCTCTCTCTCAGTCAGTCAGTCTCTCTCTCAGTCAGTCTCTCTCCGTCAGTCAGTCTCTCTCAGTCAGTCAGTCTCTCTCAGTCAGTCAGTCTCTCTCTCTGTCAGTCAGTCTCTCTCAGTCAGTCAGTCTCTCTTAGTCAGTCAGTCTCTCTCTCAGTCAGTCTCTCTCTCAGTCAGTCAGTCTCTCTCTCTAGTCAGTCTCTCTCAGTCAGTCAGTCTCTCTCAGTCAGTCAGTCTCTCTCAGTCAGTCTCTCTCTCTGTCAGTCTCAGTCAGTCAGTCTCTCAGTCAGTCAGTCTCTCTCTCTGTCAGTCAGTCTCTCTCTCAGTCAGTCAGTCTCTCTCTCTCAGTCAGTCTCTCTCTCAGTCAGTCAGTCTCTCTCTCAGTCAGTCTCTCTCTCAGTCAGTCTCTCTCAGTCAGTCTTTCTCAGTCAGTCTCTCTCTCAGTCAGTCTCTCTCTCAGTCAGTCAGTCTCTCTCTCTCTCTCAGTCAGTCTCTCTCTGTCAGTCAGTCTCTTTCATTCAGTCAGTCTCTCTTGTCAGTCAGTCTCTCTCTCTGTCAGTCTCAGTCAGTCAGTCTCTCAGTCAGTCAGTCTCTCTCAGTCAGTCAGTCTCTCTCAGTCAATCTCTCTCTCAGTCAGTCAGTCTCTCTCTCAGTCAGTCTCTCTCTATGTCAGTTAGTCTCTCTCTCAGTCAGTCAGTCTCTCTCAGTCAGTCAGTCTCTCTCAGTCAGTCAGTCTCTCTCTCTGTCAGTCAGTCTCTCTCTGTCAGTCAGTCTCTCTCTCAGTCAGTCAGTCTCTCTCTCAGTCAGTCAGTCTCTCGTTAGTCAGTCTCTCTGTCAGTCAGTCTCTCTCAGTCAGTCAGTCTCTCTCTCTGTCAGTCTCTCTCTCTGTCAGTCAGTCTCTCTCTCAGTCAGTCAGTCTCTCTCTCAGTCAGTCTCTCTCTCAGTCAGTCAGTCTCTCTCTCAGTCAGTCAGTCTCTCTCAGTCAGTCTCTCTCTCTCTGTCAGTCTCTCAGTCAGTCAGTCTCTCTCAGTCAGTCAGTCTCTCTGTCAGTCAGTCTCTCTGTCAGTCAGACACTCTGTCAGTCAGTCAGTCTATCTCTCAGTCAGTACATCTCTCTCTCTCTGTCAGTCAGTCTCTCTTTCTGTCAGTCTCTCTCAGTCAGTCAGTCTCTCTCAGTCAGTCTCTCTCTCAGTCAGTCAGTCTCTCTCAGTCAGTCTCTCTCTCTCAGTCAGTCTCTCTCTCTCTCAGTCAGTCTCTCTCGTCTGTCAGTCTCTCAGTCAGTCTGTCTCTCTCTCTGTCAGTCAGTCTCTTTCTCTGTCAGTCTCTCTCTCAGTCAGTCAGTCTCTCTCTGTCAGTCAGTCTCTCTCTCAGTCAGTCAGTCTCTCTCTCTGTCAGTCTCTCTCAGTCAGTCTCTCTCAGTCAGTCTCTCTCAGTCAGTCTCTCTCAGTCAGTCAGTCTCTCTCTCTCTCAGTCAGTCAGTCAGTCTCTCAGTCAGTCAGTCTCTCTCAGTCAGTCAGTCTCTCTCAGTCAGTCAGTCTCTCTTAGTCAGTCAGTCTCTCTCTCAGTCAGTCAGTCTCTCTCTCAGTCAGTCTCTCTCTCAGTCAGTCTCTCTCTCTGCCAGTCAGTCTCTCTCTCAGTCAGTCAGTCTCTCTCCTAGTCAGTCTCTCTCAGTCAGTCAGTCTCTCTCAGTCAGTCAGTCTCTCTCAGTCAGTCAGTCTCTCTCTCTGTCAGTCTCAGTCAGTCAGTCTCTCTCAGTCAGTCAGTCTCTCTGTCAGTCAGTCTCTCTCTCAGTCAGTCAGTCTCTCTCTGTCAGTCAGTCTCTCTCTCTGCCAGTCAGTCTCTCTCTCTGTCAGTCTCAGTCAGTCAGTCTCTCTCTGTCAGTCAGTCTCTCTCTCAGTCAGTCTCTCTCAGTCAGTCTCTCTCAGTCAGTCTCTCTCTGTCAGTCAGTCTCTCTCTCATTCAGTCAGTCTCTCTCTCAGTCAGTCAGTCTCTCTCTCTCGTCAGTCAGTCTCTCTCTGTCAGTCAGTCTCTCTCATTCAGTCAGTCTCTCTCTCTCTGTCAGTCTCAGTCAGTCAGTCTCTTAGTCAGTCAGTCTCTCTCTCAGTCAGTCTCTCTCTCGGTCAGTCTCTCTCTCAGTCAGTCAGTCTCTCTCTCTGTCAGTGAGTCTCTCTCTCTCAGTCAGTCTCTCTCCTAGTCAGTCTCTCTCAGTCAGTCAGTCTCTCTCAGTCAGTCAGTCTCTCTCTCAGTCAGTCTCTCTCTCTGTCAGTCTCAGTCAGTCAGTCTCTCTTAGTCAGTCAGTCTCTCTCGTCAGTCAGTCTCTCTGTCAGTCAGTCTCTCTCTCAGTCAGTCAGTCTCTCTCTCAGTCAGTCTCTCTCTCAGTCAGTCAGTCTCTCTCTCTGTCAGTCTCTCAGTCAGTCAGTCTCTCTCTCTGTCAGTCAGTCTCTCTCTCAGTCAGTCTCTCTCAGTCAGTCTCTCTCTCTCAGTCAGTCTCTCTCTCAGTCAGTCAGTCTCTCTCTCAGTCAGTCAGTCTCTCTCTGTCAGTCTCTCTCTCAGTCAGTCAGTCTCTCTCTCAGTCAATCAGTCTCTCTCTCTCTGTCAGTCTCAGTCAGTCAGTCTCTCAGTCAGTCAGTCTCTCTCAGTCAGTCACTCTCTCAGTCAATCTCTCTCTCAGTCAGTCACTCTCTCAGTCAGTCAGTCTCTCTCTGTCAGTCAGTCTCTCTCTCAGTCCAGTCAGTCTCTCTCAGTCAGTCAGTCTCTCTCAGTCAGTCAGTCTCTCTCTCTGTCAGTCAGTCTCTCTCTGTCAGTCAGTCTCTCTCTCAGTCAGTCAGTCTCTCTCTCAGTCAGTCAGTCTCTCTGTCAATCAGTCTCTCTCTCTGTCAGTCAGTCACTCTCAGTCAGTCAGTCTCTCTCCCTGTCAGTCTCTCTCTCTGTCAGTCAGTCTCTCTCTCAGTCAGTCAGTCTCTCTCTCAGTCAGTCTCTCTCTCAGTTAGTCTCTCTCTCACTGTCAGTCAGTCTCTCTCTCTCTCTCTCTCCGTCAGTCTCAGTCAGTCATTCTCTCTCAGTCAGTCTCTCTGTCATTCAGTCAATCTCTCTCTCAGTCAGTCAGTCTCTCTCTTAGTCAGTCAGTCTCTCTCTCAGTCAGTCAGTCTCTCTCTGTCAGTCTCAGTCAGTCTGTCTCTCTCTCTGTCAGTCAGTCTTTCTCTCTGTCAGTCAGTCTCTCTCAGTCAGTCAGTCTCTCTCTGTCAGTCAGTCTCTCTCTCAGTCAGTCAGTCTCTCTCAGTCAGTCAGTCTCTCTCAGTCAGTCAGTCTCTCTCAGTCAGTCAGTCTCTCTCAGTCAGTCTCTCTCAGTCAGTCAGTCTCTCTCTCTGTCAGTCAGTCTCTCTCTCAGTCAGTCAGTCTCTCTCTCAGTCAGTCAGTCTCTCTCAGTCAGTCAGTCTCTCTCAGTCAGTCAGTCTCTCTCAGTCAGTCAGTCTCTCTCAGTCAGTCAGTCTCTCCTCAGTCAGTCAGTCTCTCTCTCTATCAGTCAGTCTCTCTCTCAGTCAGTCAGTCTCTCTCTTAGTCAGTCTCTCTCATTCAGTCAGTCTCTCTCAGTCAGTCAGTCTCTCTCCAGTCAGTCTCTCTCTCTGTCAGTCTCAGTCAGTCAGTCTCTCTCAGTCAGTCAGTCTCTCTGTCAGTCAGTCTCTCTGTTAGTCAGTCTTCTCTCTCAGTCAGTCAGTCTCTCTCGTCAGTCAGTCTCTCTCTCAGTCAGTCAGTCTCTCTCTCTGTCAGTCTCAGTCAGTCAGTCTCTCTCTCTGTCAGTCAGTCTCTCTCTCTGTCAGTCTCTCTCAGTCAGTCATCTCTCAGTCAGTCTCTCTCTCAGTCAGTCTCTCTCTCTCAGTCAGTCTCTCTCTCAGTCAGTCAGTCTCTCTCTCTCTCAGTCAGTTTCTCTCTGTCAGTCAGTCTCTCTCATTCAGTCAGTCTCTCTGTCAGTCAGTCTCTCTCTCTCTGTCAGTCTCAGTCAGTCAGTCTCTCAGTCAGTCAGTCTCTCTCAGTCAGTCACTCTCTCAGTCAATCTCTCCTCAGTCAGTCACTCTCTCAGTCAGTCTCTCTCTCTGTCAGTCAGTCTCTCTCTCAGTCCACCAGTCTCTCTAAGTCAGTCAGTCTCTCTCAGTCAGTCAGTCTCTCTCTCTGTCAGTCAGTCTCTCTCTGTCAGTCAGTCTCTCTCTCAGTCAGTCAGTCTCTCTCTCAGTCAGTCAGTCTCTCGTCAGTCAGTCTCTCTCGTCAGTCAGCCTCTCTCAGTCAGTCAGTCTCTCTCAGTCAGTCTCTCTCTCTGTCAGTCAGTCTCTCTCTTAGTCAGTCAGTCTCTCTCAGGCACTCAGTGTCTCTCTCTCTGTCAGTCTCAGTCAGTCAGTCTCTCTCAGTCAGTCAGTCTCTCTGTCAGTCAGTCTCTCTCAGTCAGTCAGTACTCTCTGTCAGTCAGTCATGCTCTCTCTCTCAGTCAGTAAGTGTCTCTCAGTCAGTCAGTCTCTCTCTCAGTCAGTCTCTCTCTCTGTCAGTCAGTCTCTCTCCCTGTCAGTCTCTCTCAGTCAGTTTCTCTCAGTCAGTCTCTCTCAGTCATTCAGTCTCTCTCAGTCAGTCTCTCTCTCTCAGTCAGTCTCTCTCTCAGTCAGTCTCTCTCTCTCAGTCAGTCTCTCTCTCTCTGTCAGTCTCAGTCAGTCTGTCTCTCTCTCTGTCAGTCAGTTTGTTTCTCTGCCAGTCTCTCTCTCCGTCAGTCAGTCTCTCTCTCTGTCAGTCAGTCTCTCTCTCAGTCAGTCAGTCTCTCTCTCAGTCAGTCTCTCTCCGTCAGTCAGTCTCTCTCAGTCAGTCAGTCTCTCTCAGTCAGTCAGTCTCTCTCTGTCAGTAAGTCTCTCTCAGTAAGTCAGTCTCTCTTAGTCAGTCAGTCTCTCTCTCAGTCAGTCTCTCTCTCAGTCAGTCAGTCTCTCTCCTAGTCAGTCCCTCTCAGTCAGTCAGACTCTCTCAGTCAGTCAGTCTCTCAGCCAGTCAGTCTTTCTCTCTGTCAGTCTCAGTCAGTCAGTCTTAGTCAGTCAGTCTCTCTGTCTGTCAGTCAGTCTCTCTCTCAGTCAGTCAGTCTCTCTCTCTCAGTCAGTCTCTCTCTCAGTCAGTCAGTCTCTCTCTCTGTCAGTCTCTCTCAGTCAGTCTCTCTCAGTCAGTCTCTCTCAGTCAGTCTCTCTCTCAGTCAGTCTCTCTCTCAGTCAGTCAGTCTCTCTCTCTCGTCAGTTAGTCTCTCTCTGTCAGTCAGTCTCTCTCATTCAGTCAGTCTCTCTGTCAGTCAGTCTCTCTCTCTGTCAGTCTCAGTCACTCAGTCTCTCAGTCAGTCAGTCTCTCTCAGTCAGTCACTCTCTCAGTCAGTCTCTCTCTCAGTCAGTCATCTCTCTCAGTCAGTCTCTCTCTATGTCAGTCAGTCTCTCTCTCAGTCAGTCAGTCTCTCTCAGTCAGTCAGTCTCTCTCAGTCAGTCAGTCTCTCTCTCTGTCAGTCAGTCTCTCTCTGTCAGTCAGTCTCTGTCTCAGTCAGTCAGTCTCTCTCTCAGTCAGTCAGTCTCTGTTAGTCAGTCTCTCTGTCAGTCAGTCTCTCTCTCTGTCAGTCAGGCTCTCTCAGTCAGTCTCTCTCTGTCAGTCAGTCTCTCTCTCAGTCAGTCAGTCTCTCTCTCAGTCAATCTCTCTCTCAGTCAGTCAGTCTCTCTCTCAGTCAGTCAGTCTCTCTCTGTCAGTCAGTGTCTCTCTCTCTGTCAGTCTCAGTCAGTCAGTCTCTCTCAGTCAGTCAGTCTTTCTGCCAGTCAGTCTCTCTCAGTCAGTCAGTCTCTCTGAGTCAGTCAGTCTATCTCTCAGTCAGTACATCTCTCTCTCTCAGTCAGTCAGTCTCTCTTTCTGTCAGTCTCATCGTCAGTCAGTCTCTCTCAGTCAGTCAGTCTCTCTCTCAGTCAGTCTCTCTCCTCTCTCAGTCAGTCTCTCTCTCTGTCAGTCTCAGTCAGTCTGTCTCTCTCTCAGTCAGTCAGTCTGTCTCTCTGTCAGTCTCTCTCTCAGTCAGTCAGTCTCTCTCTGTCAGTCAGTCTCTCTCTCAGTCAGTCAGTCTCTCTCTCAGTCAGTCTCTCTCAGTCAGTCTCTCTCAGTCAGTCTCTCGTCAGTCAGTCTCTCTCAGTCAGTCAGTCTCTCTCTCTCTGTCAGTCAGTCTCTCTCAGTCAGTCAGTCTCTCTCTGTCAGTAAGTCTCTCTCAGTCAGTCAGTCTCTCTTAGTCAGTCAGTCTCTCTCTCAGTCAGTCTCTCTCTCAGTCAGTATCTCTCAGTCAGTCAGTCTCTCTCTCTGTCAGTCAGTCTCTCTCTCAGTCAGTCAGTCTCTCTCTGTCAGTCTCTCTCAGTCAGTCAGTCTCTCTCAGTCAGTCAGTCTCCCCCAGTCAGTCTTTCTCTCTGTCAGTCTCAGTCAGTCAGTCTTAGTCAGTCAGTCTCTCTGTCAGTCAGCCTCTCTCTCAGTCAGTCAGTCTCTCTCTCAGTCAGTCTCTCTCTCAGTCAGTCAGTCTCTCTCTCTGTCAGTCTCAGTCAGTCAGTCTCTCTCTCTGTCAGTCAGTCTCTCTCTCTGTCAGTCTCTCTCAGTCAGTCTCTCTCAGTCAGTCTCTCTCTCTCAGTCAGTCTCTCTCTCAGTTAGTCTCTCTCTCAGTCAGCCTCTCTCTCTCTCAGTTAGTTTCTCTCTGTCAGTCAGTCTCTCTCATTCAGTCAGTCTCTCTCTCTCTGTCAGTCTCAGTCAGTCAGTCTCTCAGTCAGTCAGTCTCTCTCAGTCAGTCACTCTCTCAGTCAATCTCTCCTCAGTCAGTCACGCTCTCAGTCAGTCTCTCTCTCTCTGTCAGTCAGTCTCTCTCTCAGTCAGCCAGTCTCTCTCAGTCAGTCAGTCTCCCTCAGTAAGTCAGTCTCTCTCTCTGTCAGTCAGTCTCTCTCTGTCAGTCAGTCTCTGTCTCAATCAGTCAGTCTCTCTCTCAGTCAGTCAGTCTCTGTTAGTCAGTCTCTCTGTCAGTCAGCCTCTCTCAGTCAGTCAGTCTCTCTCAGTCAGTCTCTCTCAGTCAGTCAGTCTCTCTCTCAGTCAGTCAGTCTCTCTCTCAGTCAGTCAGTCTCTCTCTGTCAGTCAGTGTCTCTCTCTCTGTCAGTGTCTCTCTCTCTGTCAGTCTCAGTCAGTCAGTCTCTCTCAGTCAGTCAGTCTCTCTGTTAGTCAGTCTCTCTGTCAGTCAGTCAATCTCTGTCAGTCAGTCAGTCTCTCTCTCAGTAAGTACATCTCTCTCTCTCAGTCAGTCAGTCTCTCTCTCAGTCAGTCATCTCTGTCAGTCAGTCAGTCTCTCTCTCAGTCAGTACATCTCTCTCTCTCAGTCAGTCAGTCTCTCTCTCAGTCAGTCTCTCTCTCTGTCAGTCTCTCTGTCTTTCAGTCTCACTTAGTCAGTCTCTCTCAGTCAGTCTCTCTCAGTCAGTCTCTCTCAGTCAGTCAGTCTCTCTCTCAGTCAGTCAGTCTCTCTCTCAGTCAGTCTCTCTCTCAGTCAGTCAGTCTCTCTCTCTGTCAGTCTCAGTCAGTCAGTCTCTCTCTCTGTCAGTCAGTCTCTCTCTCTGTCAGTCTCTCTCAGTCAGTCTCTCTCAGTCAGTCTTTCTCAGTCAGTCTCTCTCTCTCAGTCAGTCTCTCTCTCTCTCTCAGTCAGTTTCTCTCTGTCAGTCAGTCTCTCTCATTCAGTCAGTCTCTCAGTCAGTCAGTCTCTCTCTCTCGTCAGTCTCAGTCAGTCAGTCTCTCTCAGTCAGTCTCTCTCAGTCAGTCAGTCTCTCTCAGTCAATCTCTCTCTATCAGTCAGTCAGTCTCTCTCAGTCAGTCAGTCTCTCTGTCAGTCAGTCTCTCTCTCTGTCAGTCAGTCTCTCTCTCAGTCAGTCTCTCTCAGTCAGTCTCTCTCAGTCAGTCTCTCTCAGTCAGTCAGTCTCTCTCAGTCAGTCAGTCTCTCTCAGTCAGTCAGTCTCTCTCTCTTTCAGTCAGTCTCTCTCTTTCAGTCAGTCTCTCTCTCTGTCAGTCAGTCTCTCTCAGTCAGTCAGTCTCTCTTAGTCAGTCAGTCTCTCTCTCAGTCAGTCTCTCTCTCAGTCAATATCTCTCTCAGTCAGTCAGTCTCTCTCTCTGTCAGTGAGTCTCTCTCTCAGTCAGTCAGTCTCTCTCTCAGTCAGTCTCTCTCAGTCAGTCAGTCTCTCTCAGTCAGTCAGTCTCTCCCAGTAAGTCTTTCTCTCTGTCAGTCTCAGTCAGTCAGTCTCTCTCAGTCAGTCAGACTCTCTGTCAGTCAGTCTCTCTGTTAGTCAGTCTCTCTCTCAGTCAGTCAGTCTCTCTCTTAGTCAGTCTCTCTCTCTCTCAGTCAGTCTCTCTCTCTGTCAGTCAGTCTCTCTTTCTGTCAGTCTCACTCAGTCAGTCTCTCTCAGTCAGTCTCTCTCAGTCAGTCAGTCTCTCTCAGTCAGTCTCTCTCTCTCAGTCAGTCTCTCTCTCTCAGTCAGTCTCTCTCTCTCAGTCAGTCTCTCTCTCTCTCTGTCAGTCTCAGTCAGTCTGTCTCTCTCTCTGTCAGTCAGTTTGTTTCTCTGCCAGTCTCTCTCTCCGTCAGTCAGTCTCTCTCTCTGTCAGTCAGTCTCTCTCTCAGTCAGTCAGTCTCTCTCTCAGTCAGTCACTCTCTCAGTCAGTCAGTCTCTCTCAGTCAGTCAGTCTCTCTCAGTCAGTCAGTCTCTCTCTGTCAGTAAGTCTCTCTCAGTAAGTCAGTCTCTCTTAGTCAGTCAGTCTCTCTCTCAGTCAGTCTCTCTCTCAGTCAGTCAGTCTCTCTCCTAGTCAGTCCCTCTCAGTCAGTCAGACTCTCTCAGTCAGTCAGTCTCCCCCAGTCAGTCTTTCTCTCTGTCAGTCTCAGTCAGTCAGTCTTAGTCAGTCAGTCTCTCTGTCTGTCAGTCAGTCTCTCTCTCAGTCAGTCAGTCTCTCTCTCTCAGTCAGTCTCTCTCTCAGTCAGTCAGTCTCTCTCTCTGTCAGTCTCTCTCAGTCAGTCTCTCTCAGTCAGTCTTTCTCAGTCAGTCTCTCTCTCAGTCAGTCTCTCTCTCAGTCAGTCAGTCTCTCTCTCTCTCTCAGTTAGTTTCTCTCTGTCAGTCAGTCTCTTTCATTCAGTCAGTCTCTCTGTCAGTCAGTCTCTCTCTCTGTCAGTCTCAGTCACTCAGTCTCTCAGTCAGTCAGTCTCTCTCAGTCAGTCACTCTCTCAGTCAATCTCTCCTCAGTCAGTCACTCTCTCAGTCAGTCTCTCTCTATGTCAGTCAGTCTCTCTCTCAGTCAGCCAGTCTCTCTCAGTCAGTCAGTCTCTCTCAGTCAGTCAGTCTCTCTCTCTGTCAGTCAGTCTCTCTCTGTCAGTCAGTCTCTGTCTCAGTCAGTCAGTCTCTCTCTCAGTCAGTCAGTCTCTGTTAGTCAGTCTCTCTGTCAGTCAGCCTCTCTCAGTCAGTCAGTCTCTCTCAGTCAGTCTCTCTCTCTGTCAGTCAGTCTCTCTCTCAGTCAGTCAGTCTCTCTCTCAGTCAATCTCTCTCTCAGTCAGTCAGTCTCTCTCTCAGTCAATCAGTCTCTCTCTGTCAGTCAGTGTCTCTCTCTCTGTCAGTCTCAGTCAGTCAGTCTCTCTCAGTCAGTCAGTCTCTCTGTTAGTCAGTCTCTCTGTCAGTCAGACACTCTGTCAGTCAGTCAGTCTATCTCTCAGTAAATACATCTCTCTCTCTCTGTCAGTCAGTCTCTCTTTCTGTCAGTCTCACTCAGTCAGTCTCTCTCAGTCAGTCTCTCTCAGTCAGTCAGTCTCTCTCAGTCAGTCTCTCTCTCTCAGTCAGTCTCTCTCCCTCTCTCAGTCAGTCTCTCTCTCTGTCAGTCTCAGTCAGTCTGTCTCTCTCTCTGTCAGTCAGTCTGTTTCTCTGTCAGTCTCTCTCTCAGTCAGTCAGTCTCTCTCTGTCAGTCAGTCTCTCTCTCAGTCAGTCAGTCTCTCTCTCTTTCAGTCTCTCTCAGTCAGTCTCTCTCAGTCAGTCTCTCTCAGTCAGTCTCTCTCAGTCAGTCAGTCTCTCTCTCTCTGTCAGTCAGTCTCTCTCAGTCAGTAAGTCTCTCTCTGTCAGTAAGTCTCTCTCAGTAAGTCAGTCTCTCTTAGTCAGTCAGTCTCTCTCTCAGTCAGTCTCTCTCTCAGTCAGTCTCTCTCTCAGTCAGTCTCTCTCTCTGTCAGTGAGTCTCTCTCTCAGTCAGTCAGTCTCTCTCCTAGTCAGTCTCTCTCAGTCAGTCAGTCTCTCTCAGTCAGTCAGTCTCCCCCAGTCAGTCTTTCTCTCTGTCAGTCTCAGTCAGTCAGTCTTAGTCAGTCAGTCTCTCTGTCAGTCAGCCTCTCTCTCAGTCAGTCAGTCTCTCTCTCTCAGTCAGTCTCTCTCTCAGTCAGTCAGTCTCTCTCTCTGTCAGTCTCAGTCAGTCAGTCTCTCTCTCTGTCAGTCAGTCTCTCTCTCTGTCAGTCTCTCTCAGTCAGTCTCTCTCAGTCAGTCTTTCTCAGTCAGTCTCTCTCTCAGTCAGTCTCTCTCTCAGTCAGTCAGTCTCTCTCTCTCTCTCAGTTAGTTTCTCTCTGTCAGTCAGTCTCTCTCATTCAGTCAGTCTCTCTCTCTCTGTCAGTCTCAGTCAGTCAGTCTCTCAGTCAGTCAGTCTCTCTAAGTCAGTCACTCTCTCAGTCAATCTCTCCTCAGTCAGTCACGCTCTCAGTCAGTCTCTCTCTCTCTGTCAGTCAGTCTCTCTCTCAGTCAGCCAGTCTCTCTCAGTCAGTCAGTCTCCCTCAGTCAGTCAGTCTCTCTCTCAGTCAGTCAGTCTCTCTCTGTCAGTCAGTCTCTGTCTCAGTCAGTCAGTCTCTCTCTCAGTCAGTCAGTCTCTGTTAGTCAGTCTCTCTCGTCAGTCAGCCTCTCTCAGTCAGTCAGTCTCTCTCAGTCAGTCTCTCTCAGTCAGTCAGTCTCTCTCTCAGTCAGTCAGTCTCTCTCTCAGTCAGTCAGTCTCTCTCTATCAGTCAGTGTCTCTCTCTCTGTCAGTGTCTCTCTCTCTGTCAGTCTCAGTCAGTCAGTCTCTCTCAGTCAGTCAGTATCTCTGTTAGTCAGTCTATCTGTCAGTCAGAAACTCTGTCAGTCAGTCAGTCTCTCTCTCAGTAAATACATCTCTCTCTCTCAGTCAGTCAGTCTCTCTCTCAGTCAGACACTCTGTCAGTCAGTCAGTCTCTCTCTCAGTAAATACATCTCTCTCTCTCAGTCAGTCAGTCTCTCTCTCAGTCAGTCTCTCTCTCTGTCAGTCTCTCTGTCTTTCAGTCTCACTTAGTCAGTCTCTCTCAGTCAGTCTCTCTCTCAGTCAGTCTCTCTCAGTCAGTCAGTCTCTCTCTCAGTCAGTCAGTCTCTCTCTCAGTCAGTCTCTCTCTCAGCCAGTCAGTCTCTCTCTCTGTCAGTCTCAGTCAGTCAGTCTCTCTCTGTCAGTCAGTCTCTCTCTCTGTCAGTCTCTCTCAGTCAGTCTCTCTCAGTCAGTCTCTCTCAGTCAGTCTCTCTCTCTCAGTCAGTCTCTCTCTCTCTCTCAGTCAGTTTCTCTCTGTCAGTCAGTCTCTCTCATTCAGTCAGTCTCAGTCAGTCAGTCTCTCTCTCTCTGTCAGTCTCAGTCAGTCAGTCTCTCAGTCAGTCTCTCTCAGTCAGTCACTCTCTCAGTCAATCTCTCCTCAGTCAGTCACTCTCTCAGTCAGTCTCTCTCTGTCAGTCAGTCTCTCTCTCAGTCAGTCAGTCTCTCTCTCAGTCAGTCTCTCTCAGTCAGTCAGTCTCTCTCAGTCAGTCTCTCTTAGTCAGTCAGTCTCTCTCAGTCAGTCTCTCTCAGTCAGTCTCTCTCTCTGTCAGTCAGTCTCTCTCAGTCAGTCAGTCTCTCTCTGTCAGTAAGTCTCTCTCAGTAAGTCAGTCTCTCTTAGTCAGTCAGTCTCTCTCTCAGTCAGTCTCTCTCTCAGTCAATATCTCTCTCAGTCAGTCAGTCTCTCTCTCTGTCAGTGAGTCTCTCTCTCAGTCAGTCAGTCTCTCTCCTAGTCAGTCTCTCTCAGTCAGTCAGTCTCTCTCAGTCAGTCAGTCTCTCCCAGTCAGTCTTTCTCTCTGTCAGTCTCAGTCAGTCAGTCTCTCTTAGTCAGTCAGACTCTCTGTCACTCAGTCTCTCTGTTAGTCAGTCTCTCTCTCAGTCAGTCAGTCTCTCTCTTAGTCAGTCTCTCTCTCAGTCAGTCAGTCTCTCTCTCTGTCAGTCTCAGTCAGTCAGTCTCTCTCTCTCTGTCAGTCAGTCTCTCTCTCTGTCAGTCTCTCTCAGTCAGTCTCTCTCAGTCAGTCTCAGTCAGTCTCTCTCTCTCTGTCAGTCAGTCTCTCAGTCAGTCAGTCTCTCTCTCTCTCTCAGTCAGTTTCTCTCTGTCAGTCAGTCTCTCTCATTCAGTCAGTCTCTCTGTCAGTAAGTCTCTCTCTCTCTGTCAGTCTCAGTCAGTCAGTCTCTCAGTCAGTCAGTCTCTCTCAGTCAGTCACTCTCTCAGTCAATCTCTCTCTCTCTCAGTCAGTCACTCTCTCAGTCAGTCTCTCTCTCTGTCAGTCAGTCTCTCTCTCAGTCAGTCAGTCTCTCTCAGTCAGTCAGTCTCTCTCAGTCAGTCAGTCTCTCTCTCTGTCAGTCAGTCTCTCTCTGTCAGTCAGTCTCTCTCTCAGTCAGTCAGTCTCTCTCTCAGTCAGTCAGTCTCTGTCAGTCAGTCTCTCTGTCAGTCAGTCTCTCTCAGTCAGTCAGTATCTCTCAGTCAGTCTCTCTCTCTGTCAGTCAGTCTCTCTCTCAGTCAGTCAGTCTCTCTCTCAGTCAATCTCTCTCTCAGTCAGTCAGTCTTTCTCTCAGTCAGTCCATCTCTCTCTGTCAGTCAGTGTCTCTCTCTCTATCAGTCTCAGTCAGTCAGTCTCTCTCAGTCAGTCAGTCTCTCTGTTAGTCAGTCTCTCTGTCAGTCAGACACTTTGTCAGTCAGTCAGTCTCTCTCTCAGTAAATACATCTCTCTCTCTCAGTCAGTCAGTCTCTCTCTCAGTCAGTCTCTCTCTCTGTCAGTCAGTCTCTCTTTCTGTCAGTCTCACTCAGTCAGTCTCTCTCAGTCAGTCTCTCTCAGTCAGTCAGTCTCTCTCAGTCAGTCTCTCTCTCTCAGTCAGTCTCTCTCCCTCTCTCAGTCAGTCTCAGTCAGTCTGTCTCTCTCTCTCTGTCAGTCAGTCTGTTTCTCTGTCAGTCTCTCTCTCAGTCAGTCAGTCTCTCTCTGTCAGTCAGTCTCTCTCTTAGTCAGTCAGTCTCTCTCTCAGTCAGTCTCTCTAAGTCAGTCAGTCTCTCTTAGTCAGTCTCTCTAAGTCAGTCTCTCTCAGTCAGTCAGTCTCTCTCTCTCTGTCAGTCAGTCTCTCTCAGTCAGTCAGTCTCTCTCTGTCAGTTAGTCTCTCTCAGTAAGTCAGTCTCTCTTAGTCAGTCAGTCTCTCTCTCAGTCAGTCTCTCTCTCAGCCAGTCTCTCTCTCAGTCAGTCAGTCTCTCTCTCTGTCAGTGAGTCTCTCTCTCAGTCAGTCAGTCTCTCTCCTAGTCAGTCTCTCTCAGTCAGTCAGTCTCCCCCAGTCAGTCTTTCTCTCTGTCAGTCTCAGTCAATCAGTCTTAGTCAGTCAGTCTCTCTGTCAGTCAGTCTCTCTCTCAGTCAGTCAGTCTCTCTCTCTGTCAGTCTCAGTCAGTCAGTCTCTCTCTCTGTCAGTCAGTCTCTCTCTCTGTCAGTCTCTCTCAGTCAGTCTCTCTCAGTCAGTCTTTCTCAGTCAGTCTCTCTCTCAGTCAGTCTCTCTCTCAGTCGGTCAGTCTCTCTCTTTCTCTCAGTTAGTTTCTCTCTGTCAGTCTCTCTCATTCAGTCAGTCTCTCTGTCAGTCAGTCTCTATCTCTGTCAGTCTCAGTCAGTCAGTCTCTCAGTCAGTCAGTCTCTCTCAGTCAGTCACTCTCTCAGTCAATCTCTCCTCAGTCAGTCACACTCTCAGTCAGTCTCTCTCTCTCTGTCAGTCAGTCTCTCTCTCAGTCAGCCAGTCTCTCTCAGTCAGTCAGTCTCCCTCAGTAAGTCAGTCTCTCTCTCTGTCAGTCAGTCTCTCTCTGTCAGTCAGTCTCTGTCTCAATCAGTCAGTCTCTCTCTCAGTCAGTCAGTCTCTGTTAGTCAGTCTCTCTGTCAGTCAGCCTCTCTCAGTCAGTCAGTCTCTCTCAGTCAGTCTCTCTCTCAGTCAGTCAGTCTCTCTCAGTCAGTCAGTCTCTCTCTCAGTCAGTCAGTCTCTCTCAGTCAGTCAGTGTAGGAGAGTAGGATCTGCTTCACATGGGTACCCCCACTTTTTGCTGATGCTTCACTGTTTTTCGACATTAGTCTGGCTGGGGCCCTGCTAATCAGAACCCCAGCCTAGCTGCTTCCTCTCTAAAATGGTTTCCATGTGCCTTAGGCACATCACTGATTGGAATCTGGAGTGCCCTTATAAGTCCCTAGTATATGGTATACTATGTACCAAGGGCATAGGTACCTCAGAGGCCTACCAGGGGCTGCAGCATGTATTATGCCACCCCTGGAAGGCCATCCAAACTGACACCACAGGTCTGCTACTGCAGCCTGGGTAAGGTGGTGCATGCACCCCTTACTGTGATATAGGTTACCTATATCACTAAATACATACACACATATAAACCTATAAGTCACTCCTATGGCAGGCCTTATCAATCCTGAAGGCAGAGTGCATGGTTCCTATGTGAGAGGGTGCCCCTGCATGAGCAGGGCCCCTCTGCAGCAGTTCGGAGACCCTTCTCTGATGCTGTTTGTAGTGCAGCCTGACCATATACTCTTAAGCGCATTATAACCTCGCGTTAAATGCTAACTTTGGAATGGCTGCACCGAAACATGTCGTGTTTGGTGTCAAACATCTTGGAATACTACCCCCCGCCAATTCTGGCGGCGGGGGTAGCATTCCACCCTTCTAGAGGGAGAGACATGTTAACTCTGGCTTGCCCGGTAACTTCTTTCTAAAGCCCTGGCATCACAAAATGGATGCTGCTGCCACAGACACGAGTCTGGCCTCCTGCTGCTGGACCGAAACTCCGGCAGGGGAGGCCTGGACAATAGGTTTCCTGTCCCAGGGAGGTGTGACCACCTCCCCAGACAGGATAATGTGTATTGGGGCTGGGCGGGAGCACTCTCGGGTGCTTTGAAGTCCTGCACTGGGGGCACATTTGGTGTCCCTGTGCATACCCCAGTTCAAACCGGATCAGGGGCTTGCAGCCCCTGCTTTGGCACAAACTGGACAAAGGGAAAGGGGTGTAGCCACCCCTCTGCCCTGACCCACCCATAGGTGGGGCCACAGAGTAGTCCAACCCCTAAACTTAGTATAAGTATAGGAACCCAGTCCCTAGGACTTTAGATTATCCCTGGACGAAACTCTGAAACAGAATCCTGGACCTTCGACGCTCTACTCGAAGACTAGAGGACAGAAGAATCTCCCTTGGGGTCAAGGAGTGACTCCCCTGCTTGGCAGGCACCAAAGAAGCAATCTGTCCAGTCTGCATCACTGAAGCTCCCGTCGGACGCCGAAGTCTTTGCATCACCAGAGGTGGATTCTCAGACTTCCCCGAGGCTACCCTGAGTCCCCAGCAAAGCTGAGGCCCGTAGCTGTCGTGTGTAACGTGGAACCATGACCCCTGGACACCACACACATTTGCAAGTGCATCCTCTTCTGGGTATCCCACGAAGTCGTGCTTTGGGCTCCTAGTAGCCCTAGCCTCCAGCACCAACTGCACCGAAGATCACTGGCCTCCACTCCACGAGTGTCCTGTGAGCCAGATCCACGTGCATCGTCTCGAGGCTCCTTTGCGGTCGCTAGTCCATTGGCTAGTAGCCCTTCACGAAGGCCAATCTTTTTTTCTTGGGCATCCCTGGTTGCTCCAGGCCTGCCCTCACTTACCCTTGCTGGGTGAGTTCCTCAGACCTTGCTGGTCTGCACCATCGACGATCTTCATCTTCATCAAGACTTGCCGTTGCCAAGGCTTGTTGGGTCCAATCCGGTCGCCGACACCTCAGCACTCGACAGACATCGTGTACCAGCCAGAATCCTGCTCCTGGTCACCGACAACGCCTCCTGGACCTCATGGCTGAAGAGTCAAGACGACCGTCAACGCAACCTGAAGCACTCCGACATCGGTGGGCATCTGCTCATCGCCTTCCTGGTCACTGGCTAGTGACCCAGACTCTGTCCCCTCTGCTTTCAGGTTCTTCAGATCTCCGATCCACTCTTGGATCCACCCGGACACTTTCCACTTGGTCGCCAGCAGCACTTTGCAGCAGATCGCCATTCAAATCGACGACGAAACCCGACCCCGAAAGGCACCTATGCACCCGGCTTCCCTGGGTGAGGTAACACGAGTACTCCGGTGCTCCCGTGGGTAGAGACTCTAGAACGACCTAGTTCTCAAAGGGTTTGCTCCAAGTCCTCCTTTAAGTGTCCCTTTTCTTTAATTTCCTGATCGCGACTTTCTCCATAGAAGTTAACGGCGTATCGCGGCTGTGTATTTACACTGCACGCGTCCCCGTGGGTCCCCTGTGTCACTACCTTGGGTGGTTCCTTGTGGTCCAAGCACTTCTAGAGGCTCTAGGCCTAGTGTCTAGTTCAGTCGTGGTTCTTATACCACTTTATTGGTATATGGTTTGGTACGCCTCTAGGGCCCAAACGTGTATTTGTGCTATTACTGTGTTTAAATAACTTATAACTTATGTACTTCGAACTCTAGCCTCATAAAGAGACTAGAGGGGTGTGTTTAGTAATAAATACATATATTTTGAATATATACCTGGTGTGGTGCTCTTTCATTTGGTCACTCAAGAGATTATAGACTGGTAAAACAAGCTGCTTTACATTCCTTCAAGACTTAGCCTGAAGGCTGCTCTCCATAGCTACCACTAGGATAGCTTTCAATAAAGGTTGTCTTTAACCTATCTCCAATAAGGGGTTGTTTGGACTGGTGCAAGGTGCCCACTATAATTAGTGGACAGCATATACCAGGCCAACTTCTCACATTGGTGTGCAGCGTGTGGGATTCCAGCTTGCTATTGTTTTACCAGATAATCTCAATTGAATTGATCAACTGAAAACCACTAAAGGTACCTAAGGTACATATAAATTAAGTTTAGTATACAGTAAGTTCTACTGAACTTAGAGTTGTGTGTTAAGGGATAGCACACCCTTTCTACAACTCAAGAGAGTTTAGTAGGCCACACTAGAGTAGGTAGTGCATACACCACACCACACTAGTAATGTCTTCAAAGCCAGGACCCAGAGAGTCCTTGCCAGAAGCCACTGGGCTTCTTCCCTCCAAGTATGATACACTCCCATTCTTGGAATTGAGAGCATTATGCATGTGAGAAGTTGGCCTGGTATATGCTGTCCACTAATTATAGTGGGCACCTTGCACCAGTCCAAACAACCCCTTATTGGAGATAGGTTAAAGACAACCTTTATTGAAAGCTATCCTAGTGGTAGCTATGGAGAGCAGCCTTCAGGCTAAGTCTTGAAGGAATGTAAAGCAGCTTGTTTTACCAGTCTATAATCTCTTGAGTGATCAAATGAAAGAGCACCACACCAGGTATATATTCAAAATATATGTATTTATTGCTAAACACACCCCTCTAGTCTCTTTATGAGGCTAGAGTTCGAAGTACACAAGTTATAAGTTATTTAAACACAGTAATAGCACAAATACACGTTTGGGCCCTAGGGGCGTACCAAACCATATACCAATAAAGTGGTATAAGAACCACGACTGAGCTAGACACTAGGCCTAGAGCCTGTAGAAGTGCTTGGACCACAAGGAACCACCCAAGGTAGTGACACAGGGGACCCACGGGGGAAGCGTGCAGTGTGTAAACACAACCGCGAATCACCGTTAACTTCTATGGGGAAAGTCGCGATCAGGAATTTAAAGAAAAGGGACACTTAAAGAAGGACTTGGAGCAAACCCTTTGAGAACTAGGTACGTTCTAGAGTCTCTACCCACGGGAGCACCGGAGTACTCGTGTTACCTCACCCAGGAAGCCGGGTGCATAGGTGCCTTTCGGGGTCGGGTTTCGTCGTCGATTTGAATGGCGATCTGCTGCAAAGTGCTGCTGGCGACCAAGTGGAAAGTGTCCGGGTGGATCCAAGAGTGGATCGGAGATCTGAAGAACCTGAAAGCAGAGGGGACAGAGTCTGGGTCACTAGCCAGTGACCAGGAAGGCGATGAGCAGATGCCCACCGATGTCGGGTGCTTCAGGTAGGTTGATGGTCATCTTGACTCTTCAGCCACGAGGTCCAGGAGGCGTTGTCGGCGACCAGGAGCAGGATTCGGGCTGGTACATAATGTTTGTCGAGTGCTGAGGTGTCGGCGACCGGATTGGACCCAACAAGCCTTGGCAACGGCAAGTCTTGATGAAGGTGAAGAATGACGATGGTGCAGACCAGCAAGATCTGAGGAACTCACCCAGCAAAGGTAAGTGAGGGCAAGCCTGGAGCAACCAGGGAGCCCAAGAAGAAAAAGATTGGCCTTCGTGAAGGGCTACTAGCCAACGGGCTAGCGACCGCGAAGGAGCCTCAAGACGGTGCACGTGGAGCTGGCTCACAGAACACTCGTGGAGTGGAGGCCAGTACTCTTTGGTGCAGTTGGTGCAGGAGGCTGGGGCTACTCGGAGCCCAAAGCACGACTTCGTGGGAGTCCAGGAAGAGGATGCACTTGCAAATGTGCTCGGTGTCCAGGGGTCACGGTTCCACGTTACCCACGACAGCTACGGGCCTCAGCTTTGCTGGGACTCAGGGCAGCCTCGGGAAAGTCTGGAAATCTACCTCTGGTGATGCAAAGACTTCGGCGTCCGACGGGAGCTTCAGAGATGCAGACCGGACAGATTGCTTCTTTGGTGCCTGCCAAGCAGGGAGTCACTCCTTGACCCCAAGGGAGATTCTTCAGTCCTCTAATCTTGAAGTAGAGCGTCGAAGGTCCAGGATTCTGTGTCAGAGTTTCGTCCAGGGATAATCTAAAGTCCTAAGGACTGGGTTCCTATACTTATACTAAGTTTAGGGGTTGGACTACTCTGATGGCCCCACCTATGGGTGGGTCAGGGCAGAGGGGTGGCTACACCCCTTTGCCTTTGTCCAGTTCGTGCCAAAGCAGGGGCTGGAAGCCCCTGATCCAGTTTGAACTGGGGTATGCACAGGGACACCAAGTGTGCCCCCAGTGCAGGACTTCAAAGCACCAGAGAGTGCTCCCGCCCAGCCCCAATACACATTATCCTGTCTGGGGAGGTGGTTACACCTCCCTGCGACAGGAAACCTATTGTCCAGGCCTCCCCTGCCGGAGTTTCGGTCAGCAGCAGGAGGCCAGACTTGTGTCTGTGGCAGCAGCATCCATTTTGTGATTCTGGGGCTTTGGAAAGAAGTTACCGGGCAAGCCAGGGTTAACATGTCTCTCCCTCTAGAAGGGTGGAATGCTACCCCCGCCACCAGAATTGGCGGGGGGGGGTAGTATTCCAAGATGTTTGACACCAAACACGACATGTTTACGTGCAGCCATCCCAAAGTTAGCATTTAACGCGGGTTATAATGCACTTAAGAGTATATGGTCAGGCTGCACTACAAACAGCATCAGAGAAGGGTCTCCGAACGCTGCAGAGGGGCCCTGCTCATGCAGGGGCACCCTCTCACATAGGAACCATGCACTCTGCCTTTAGGATTGACAAGGCCTGCCATAGGAGTGACTTATAGGTTTATATGTGTGTAAGTATGTAGTGATATAGGTAACCTATATCACAGTAAGAGTGCATGCACCACCTTGCCCAGGCTGCAGTAGCAGACCTGTGGTGTCATTTTGGATGGCCTTCCAGGGGTGGCATAATACATGCTGCAGCCCCTGGTAGGCCTCTGAGGTACCTATGCCCTTGGTACATAGTATACCATATACTAGGGACTTATAAGGGCACTCCAGATTCCAATTAGAGATGTGCCTAAGGCACATGGAAACCATTTTACAGAGAAAGCAGATAGACTGGGGCCCTGAATAGCAGGATCCCAGTCCAACTAAGTCATAAACCAGCAAAACACCATAAAAAAAGTGGGGGCAACCATATAGTCATATTCCACCTTCCTACATAACCCCCCCAAACGAAAGGAGATAAGGCTAACCTGGGCCAGTTGAGCCTTTATTGACTAAGTTGCCATATAAGGAAGCACCTGCACTAGCATGGTTGCCCCCTGTCTTATGGTCCACTAATCAATCCCTCACCCTAAGGGTATGAGAGGGTCTCCACCATGGGGAATCACTACCTGTGGTGTGCTTAGGTAAAGTACAAGGCTGGTGAGGTGTCTGAGTAGGGAAGTGAGGCCCTAGGAATGTTGGCCTCGGCTTCCTCAGATCACTGGTCACCATGTATGCCTGTCTTTCCATGACTGAGTTGCACTTTGCTCTAAGGGTCAAACTTTGGCTGCCTACAGCTGGGGGTTGGGTCCCTTTGGATGGACTACTGGAGGGACAGGGCAGGTTTGGAACCTTCAGGTCCCAGGTTTGCCCTTGCTTACCAGAGTCCTTCTGGGGGAGGTCCCTACATAAAGGTATGGGGGATTCCTCAGTGTGTAGAGGAATTGTCACCTGGCTAGGGCTACTAGACTGGGTGCCCCTAATCTGCTGATGGGGGGCTTCCTCTGGACAGGGGGCCCTGGGGGTCCACTGACCTCCCTGACCTCTGCAGCCCTGGGCTGACTGAGGCAGGGTAGAGAGGGGCAGGTTACCTGCTCCAGACTGGGTACCACCTTGGAAGGGTCCTCTGCCATCAGGGGGGTGGCCAGGCCTGACTACCTTTGTGGTAGTTCCTTCACTAGGGGTAGGGTCAGTTCCCTGAGGAGGCTGACCCTTACCTACTGTCTGGGGGAAGAAGACTTTTCTTCAACCCTTGTGCTCTCTTTTGGGGAGAGTGGGCCATTCTTCCAGGCTCCATCTCTCCAAAATCTTGGGCTGGGGCTGTGGCCATCACAGCCCCACTAACCTTTACAGGGACACCCAACATCCTCAGATGGGTTTGGTGTTCAACTTCAGCCCAGGCTGAAAGTTCCAGATCATTGCCCATCAGGCAATCTACAGGTAAGGTTGGGGACACTGCCATTCTTTTTGGGCCTGTGACCCCCTCCCAGCTGAGATTGACTATGGCCATGGGGTGATCTGTTCTGACACCATCAATGTTGGTCACCTGGTATTTAAACTCAGGTAAAAGCTGGTGAGGGGGACTAGTTTCCCTGCCACCATGGTGACACTAGCCCCTGTGTCCCTAAATGCCACAGCTTTCTGACCATTAATTATTGGCTCCAATCTGTACCTGCCCAATGCTGTGGGACCCATGGTAAAGGTGGCAAATCCTATACCACCATCAGAGTCAGAGGAGTCTGTTGAGGGGTCCCTGTCTAAACTAGGGCCCACCTCTGTTCCTCTTGCAAAAGCACCTAACTTTTGGGTGCACTACTCCCAACTGGAGGATTACTACTGGTAGTACCAGGAGGGGTGGTAGTGGTTGTTGGAGGAACATTTTCTTTATTGCCAATCCTGGGGCAACTGGGATCAGATTTCCAGTGCCCAGGCTTTTTACAGACATGGCAATATGGTTTCTTTTCAGGAGAAGAAGGAGTTTGGGACCCACCCCCAGAAGAGGAACTTTGGGGCCCTGTAGTGGACTTATCCTTAGATGTATCCCCACCTTTCTCTTGGGACTTAGTAGAATCTTTCTTCTGGTCACCACCTTGATTTTTAGTTTTTACTCTGGTTCTGACCCATTTGTCTGCCTTCTTTCCCAATTCTTGGGGAGAGGTCAGATCAGAGTCCACCAGATACTGGTGCAAAAGCTGGTTTTGACAATTATTAAGGATCTACTCCCTCATAATCAAATTGTACAATCCTAAAAAGTCATGCACTTTGTTGCCATGTATCCAACCTTCCAGAGCCTTAGTAGTACAATCTACAAAATCAACCCAGTCTTGAGTCTGAGCTTTTTGGGTGTCTCTGAACTTCAACCTATACTGTTCAGTGGTTAGGCCAAACCCATCTATCAGAGCACTCTTCAAGACTTTGTAATTGTCAGCATCCTCTTCTCTTACAGTGAGGAGCTTGTCTCTACCTTTGTCTGCAAAGGAGAGCCACAAGATTGCTGCCCACTGCTTCTGGGGGACCTTCTGAACTTTACAGGCCCTCTCCAGTGCAGTTATCCATTTGTGGATGTCATCCCCACTCTGGTAGGGAGGGACAATCTTGCTTAGGTTTCTATGGTCATAAGACCTTTCCCTATCTTTAGGGGAATTGCTGCCACCATGGGACTCTAGTCCCAACTTTTTTCTCTCTCTAAAGAGATCTAGGGACTCCCTGTCTAGGGCCAGTTGCTGTTTCCTGAGTTCAAGCTGAGCTTCCTCATACTGAATCAGCCTTGTTCTCCTCTCATGAGAGGATTCCCTCCTATGAGAGGAGACAGAGGTCCCTACTGAGGTGTCAGAGTGGTTAGACTCCTGAGAAGGAGATCTAGACTTTCTGGGCACACTCTTAATCCTTCCTGGAGGGACAAAGTGGAGGTCATTCTGATCCTCCTCCTCATCTTCCACAGGAGGGATTGTGTTATCCAGGTCAAGGTCATTTTCACCTTCCTGGTCAGTTTCAGAGGGGAGGGTGGGGGTTTTGCTACCCCTGCCCCCATCCTCATCTTCTGCCCCACCCCCTGCTCCTACCCCTTCAGTCCCTAAGGGCCTGCTGAGATCATAAGCCTCCAACATTTCTCTAAGATGTTGGGTGGTGGGACTTTGGCCTGTCTTCAGTTTCCTCAAGTTACATAATGCTCTCAATTCCAAGAATGGGAGTGTATCATGCTTGGAGGGAAGAAGCCCAGTGGCTTCTGGCAAGGACTCTCTAGGTCCTGGCTTTGAAGACATTACTAGTGTAGTGTGGTGTATGCACTACCTACTCTAGTGTGGCCTACTAAACTCTCTTGAGTTGTAGAAAGGGTTGTGCTATCCCTTAACACACAACTCTAAGTTCAGTAGAACTTACTGTATAGTAAACTTAATGTATATGTACCTTAGGTACCTTTAGTGGTTTTCAGTTGATCAATTCAATTGAGATAATCTGGTAAAACAATAGCAAGCTGGAATCCCACACGCTGCACACCAATGTGAGAAGTTGGCCTGGTATATGCTGTCCACTAATTATAGTGGGCACCTTGCACCAGTCCAAACAACCCCTTATTGGAGATAGGTTAAAGACAACCTTTATTGAAAGCTATCCTAGTGGTAGCTATGGAGATAGGTTAAAGACAACCTTTATTGAAAGCTATCCTAGTGGTAGCTATGGAGAGCAGCCTTCAGGCTAAGTCTTGAAGGAATGTAAAGCAGCTTGTTTTACCAGTCTATAATCTCTTGAGTGACCAAATGAAAGAGCACCACACCAGGTATATATTCAAAATATATGTATTTATTGCTAAACACACCCCTCTAGTCTCTTTATGAGGCTAGAGTTCGAAGTACACAAGTTATTTAAACACAGTAATAGCACAAATACACGTTTGGGCCCTAGGGGCGTACCAAACCATATACCAATAAAGTGGTATAAGAACCACGACTGAGCTAGACACTAGGCCTAGAGCCTGTAGAAGTGCTTGGACCACAAGGAACCACCCAAGGTAGTGACACAGGGGACCCACGGGGGACGCGTGCAGTGTAAATACACAACCGCGAATCACCGTTAACTTCTATGGGCAAAGTCGCGATTAGAAATTTAAAGAAAAGGGACACTTAAAAGAGGACTTGGAGCAAACCCTTTGAGAACTAGGTCTTTCTAGAGTCTCTACCCACGGGAGCACCGGAGTACTCGTGTTACCTCACCCAGGGAAGCCGGGTGCATAGGTGCCTTTCGGGGTCGGGTTTCGTCGTCGATTTGAATGGCGATCTGTTGCAAAGTGCTGCTGGCGACCAAGTGGAAAGTGTCCGGGTGGATCCAAGAGTGGATCGGAGATCTGAAGAACCTGAAAGCAGAGGGGACAGAGTCTGGGTCACTAGCCAGTGACCAGGAAGGCGATGAGCAGATGCCCACCGATGTTGGGTGCTTCAGGTGCGTTGACGGTCGTCTTGACTCTTCCGCCACGAGGTCCAGGAGGCGTTGTCGGCAACCAGGAGCAGGATTCGGGCTGGGACACGATGTCTGTCGAGTGCTGAGGCGTCGGCGACCGGATTGGACCCAACAAGCCTTGGCAACGGCAAGTCTTGGTGAAGGTGAAGAATGACGATGGTGCAGACCAGCAAGGTCTGAGGAACTCACCCAGCAAGGGTAAGTGAGGGCAAGCCTGGAGCAACTAGGGAGCCCAAGAAGAAAAGGATTGGCCTTCGTGAAGGGCTACTAGCCAACGGGCTAGCGACCGCGAAGGAGCCTCAAGACGGTGCACGTGGAGCTGGCTCACAGGACACTCGTGGAGTGGAGGCCAGTGATCTTCTGTGCAGTTTGTGCTGGAGGCTGGGGCTACTCGGAGCCCAAAGCACAACTTCGTGGGAGTCCAGGAAGAGGATGCACTTGCAAATACGTGCGGTGTCCAGGGGTCACGGTTCCACGTTACCCACGACAGCTACGGGCCTCAGCTTTGCTGGGGACTCAGGGCAGCCTCGGGGAAGTCTGGAAATCTACCTCTGGTGATGCAAAGACTTCGGCGTCCGACGGGAGCTTCAGAGATGCAGACCGGACAATTGCTTCTTTGGTGCCTGCCAAGCAGGGGAGATTCTTCAGTCCTCTAATCTTGTAGTAGAGCGTCGAAGGTCCAGGATTTTGTATCAGAGTTTCGTCCAGGGATAATCTAAAGTCCAAGGACTGGGTTCCTATACTTATACTAAGTTTAGGGGTTGGACTACTCTGTGGCCCCACCTATGGGTGGGTCAGGGCAGAGGGGTGGCTACACCCCTTTCCCTTTGTCCAGTTCGCGCCAAAGCAGGGGCTGGAAGCCCCTGATCCGGTTTGAACTGGGGTATGCACAGGTACACCAAGTGTGCCCCCAGTGCAGGACTTCAAAGCACCAGAGAGAGCTCCCGCACAGCCCCAATACATATTATCCTGTCTGGGGAGGTGGTTACACCTCCCTGCGACAGGAAACCTATTGTCCAGGCCTCCCCTGCCGGAGTTTCGGTCAGCAGCAGGAGGCCAGACTTGTGTCCGTGGCAGCAGCATCCATTTTGTGATGCTGGGGCTTTAGAAAGAAGTTACCGGGTAGACCAGTGTGAACATGTCTCTCCCTCTAGAAGGGTGGAATGCTACCCCGCCGCCAGGACTGGCGGGGGGGGTAGTATTCCAAGATGTTTGACACCAAACACGACATGTTTTGATGCAGTCATTCCAAAGTTAGCATTCTACCGCGAGGATATAATGCACTTAAGAGTATATGGTTTAACCGCATTTACAAACAGCACCAGAGAATGGACTCTGAGCACTGCAGAGGGGCCCTGCTCATGCAGTGGCACCTTCTCACATAAGAACCAAGCACTCTGCCTTCAGGATTGATAAGGCCTTCCATAGGAGTGACTTATAGGTTTATATATGTGTAAGTATGTAGTGATATAGGTAACCTATATCACAGTAAGGGGTGCATGCACCACCTTACCCAGGCTGCAGTAGCAGACCTATGGTGTCATTTTGGATGGCCTTCCAGGGGTGGCACAATACATGCTGCAGCCCCTGGTAGGCCTCTGAGGTACCTATGCCCTTGGTACATAGTATACCATATACTAGGGACTTATAAGGGCACTCCAGATTCCAATTAGAGATGTGCCTAAGGCACAGGGAAACCATTTTAGAGAGGAAGCAGCTAGGCTGGGGTTCTGATTAGCAGGGCCCCAGCCAGACTAAGGTCGAAAAACAGTGAAGCATCAGCAAAAAGTGGGGGTACCCATGTGAAGCAGATCCTACTCGCATACACCGAAAGGCACCTATGCACCCGGCTTCCCTGGGTGAGGTAACACGAGTACTCTGGTGCTCCCGTGGGTAGAGACTCTAGAACGACCTAGTTCTCAAAGGGTTTGCTCCAAGTCCTTCTTTAAGTGTCCCTTTTCTTTAAATTCCTGATCGCGACTTTCCCCATAGAAGTTAACGGTGATTCGCGGCTGTGTTTATACACTGCACGCGTCCCCCGTGGGTCCCCTGTGTCACTACCTTGGGTGGTTCCTTGTGGTCCAAGCACTTCTACAGGCTCTAGGCCTAGTGTCTAGCTCAGTCGTGGTTCTTATACCACTTTATTGGTATATGGTTTGGTATGCCCCTAGGGCCCAAACGTGTATTTGTGCTATTACTGTGTTTAAATAACTTATAACTTGTGTACTTCAAACTCTAGCCTCATAAAGAGACTAGAGGGGTGTGTTTAGCAATAAATACATATATTTTGAATATATACCTGGTGTGGTGCTCTTTCATTTGGTCACTCAAGAGATTATAGACTGGTAAAACAAGCTGCTTTACATTCCTTCAAGACTTAGCCTGAAGGCTGCTCTCCATAGCTACCACTAGGATAGCTTTCAATAAAGGTTGTCTTTAACCTATCTCCAATAAGGGGTTGTTTGGACTGGTGCAAGGTGCCCACTATAATTAGTGGACAGCATATACCAGGCCAACTTCTCACATTGGTGTGCAGCGTGTGGGATTCCAGCTTGCTATTGTTTTACCAGATAATCTCAATTGAATTGATCAACTGAAAACCACTAAAGGTACCTAAGGTACATATAATCTAAGTTTACTATACAGTAAGTTCTACTGAACTTAGAGTTGTGTGTTAAGGGATAGCATAACCCTTTCTACATCTCAAGAGAGTTTAGTAGGCCACACTAGAGTAGGTAGTGCATACACCACACCACACTAGTAATGTCTTCAAAGCCAGGACCTAGAGAGTCCTTGCCAGAAGCCACTGGGCTTCTTCCCTCCAAGTATGATACACTCCCATTCTTGGAATTGAGAGCATAATGCAACTTGAGGAAACTAAAGACAGGCCAAAGTCCCACCACCCAACATCTGAGAGAGATGTTAGAAGCTTATGATCTCAGCAGGCCCTTAGGGACTGAAGGGGTAGGAGCAGAGGGTGGGGCAGAAGAAGAGGATGGGGAAAGGGGTAGCGACACCCCCAACCCCCCCTCTGGAGCTGACCAGGAAGGTGAAGATGACCTCGACCTGGATTACCCAATCCCTCCTGTGGAAGAGGAAGAGGAGGATCAGAATGACCTCCACTTTGTCCCCCCAGGAAGGATTAAGAGTGTGCCCAGAAAGTCTAGATCTCCTTCTCAGGAGTCTAACCACTCTGATACCTCAGTAGGGACCTCTGTCTCCTCTCATAGGAGGGAATCCTCTCATGAGAGGAGAAAGAGGCTGATTCAGTATGAGGAAGCTCAGCTTGAACTCAGAAAACAGCAATTGGCCCTAGACAGGGAGTCCCTAGATCTCTTTAGAGAGAGAAAAAAGTTGGGACTAGAGTCCCATGGTGGCAGCAAATCCCCTAAAGATAGGGAAAGGTCCTATGACCATAGGAACCTGAGCAAGATTGTCCCTCCATACCAGAGTGGGGATGACATCCACAAATGGATAACTGCACTGGAGAGGGCCTGTAAAGTACAGAGGGTCCCTCAGGAGCAGTGGGCAGCAATCTTGTGGCTCTCCTTTGCAGACAAAGGTAGAGACAAGCTCCTCACTGTAAGAGAAGAGGATGCTGATAATTACAAGGTCTTGAAGAGTGCTCTTATTGATGGGTTTGGCCTAACCACTGAACAATACAGGTTAAAGTTCAGAGATGCCCAAAAAGCACAGACTCAAGACTGGGTAGACTATGTGGATTGTTCTGCTAAGGCTCTGGAAGGCTGGTTGATGGGCAGTAAGGTGTGTGACTTCACAGGATTGTATAATCTGATAATGAGGGAGCAGATTCTTAATAACTGTCAAAATCAGCTGTTGCATCAGTACCTGGGGACTCTGATCTGACCTCTCCCCAAGAATTGGGAAAGAAGGCAGACAAATGGGTCAGAACCAGGGTGAGGCAGAAGGTACAGAACCAAGGTGGTGACCCTAAGAAGCAAGATTCTAAGAACTCTGATAAGGGTGGGGAGAAGGGTAAAGACCAGAAGTCTTCACAAGGCCCCCAAAAATCTTCTTCAGGTGGGGATTCACAGTCTAACAAAGGGAAAGGCCAAAAGAAACCATGGTGCAAGGTCTGTAAGCAAAAGACCCACTGGACCAGTGATTGCACCAAGTCCAAAGACTCTAATCCAGCCCCCACCAATGCCCCTAAGGCACCTGTTCCCCCTAGTACAGTTACAGTTGGTGGTGGGAGTACTACAGCCAAGGGTTTAGTAGGGTTGACCCTGGGTACTGAGTTGGGCTCTGACCTAGTCAGAGAACTCACTCAGGCTGTGTTAGTCTGTGATGGAGGCATGGATGTGACCTCCTCTGTGAGTCCCAGTAATCTGGGCAAGTACAGACAACAGCCTTTAATCAATGGAAGAGAGGCTTTGGCATTTAGGGACACAGGGGCAAGTGTCACAATGGTGACTCAAGACCTTGTGGATCCTGGGCAAGTTATACTTGGTGAAATGTACCAAGTGACCAATGCTAGCAACGTCAGAACAGACCATACTCTGGCAGTTGTTAACTTCTCCTGGGGAGGGGTAACTGGCCTTAAGAAGGTTGTGGTAAGTGCAGACCTACCAGTCGAATGCTTGCTTGGCAATGACTTAGAAACTTCAGCTTGGGCAGAAGTGGAGCTCAGGACTCATGCAGTAATGCTGGGCATCCCTGCAGATGTGTTTGCTGTGACTAGGTCACAGGCCAAAATGTCTAAAACTGAACAGGCCTTGGATTCTGGAATAATGGACCAAGTGCCTTCCAAGAGAAGGAGTAGTAGGGTAAAGGCAGTGCCTTCCCCCTTGGCTCAGAAGGAAGATCAGTCCCTTGAGGGGGATGATCTCAGTCCTGAGGAAGGAACTGTCCCAGAGGAACTTGAACCTGACCAGGTTGAGTTCTTGGGGACAGGGGGACCTTCCAGGGCAGATCTGAGCCAAGAGCAGCAGAGCTGCCCCTCTCTTGAACCCCTCAGACAGCAAGTGTGAGAAGTTGGCCTGGTATATGCTGTCCACTATGTATAGTGGGCACCTTGCCCCAGTCCAAACAACCCCTTATTGGAGATAGGTTAAAGACAACCTTTATTGAAAGCTATCCTAGTGGTAGCTATGGAGAGCAGCCTTCAGGCTAAGTCTTGAAGGAATGTAAAGCAGCTTGTTTTACCAGTCTATAATCTCTTGAGTGATCAAATGAAAGAGCACCACACCAGGTATATATTCTAAATATATGTATTTATTGCTAAACACACCCCTCTAGTCTCTTTAAGAGGCTAGAGTTCGAAGTACACAAGTTATAAGTTATTTAAACACAGTAATAGCACAAATACACGTTTGGGCCCTAGGGGCGTACCAAACCATATACCAATAAAGTGGTATAAGAACCACGACTGAGCTAGACACTAGGCCTAGAGCCTGTAGAAGTGCTTGGACCACAAGGAACCACCCAAGGTAGTGACACAGGGGACCCACGGGGGACGAGTGCAGTGTGTAAACACAACCGCGAATCACCGTTAACTTCTATGGGGAAAGTCGCGATCAGGAATTTAAAGAAAAGGGACACTTAAAGAAGGACTTGGAGCAAACCCTTTGAGAACTAGGTCGTTCTAGAGTCTCTACCCACGGGAGCACCGGAGTACTCGTGTTACCTCACCCAGGGAAGCCGGGTGCATAGGTGCCTTTCGGGGTCGGGTTTCGTCGTCGATTTGAATGGCGATCTGCTGCAAAGTGCTGCTGGCGACCAAGTGGAAAGTGTCCGGGTGGATCCAAGAGTGGATCGGAGATCTGAAGAACTTGAAAGCAGAGGGGACAGAGTCTGGGTCACTAGCCAGTGACCAGGAAGGCGATGAGCAGATGCCCACCGATGTCGGGTGCTTCAGGTAGGTTGACATTCATCTTGACTCTTCAGCCACGAGGTCCAGGAGGCGTTGTCGGCAACCAGGAGCAGGATTCGGGCTGGTACATAATGTCTGTCGAGTGCTGAGGCATCGTCGACCGGATTGGACCCAACAAGCCTTGGCAACGGCAAGTCTTGATGAAGGTGAAGAATGAGGATGGTGCAGACCAGCAAGGTCTGAGGAACTCACCCAGCAAGAATAAGTGAGGGCAAGCCTGGAGCAACCAGGGAGCACAAGAAGAAAAGGATTGGCCTTCGTGAAGGGCTACTAGCCAATGGGCTAGCGACCGCGAAGGAGCCTCGAGACGGTGCACGTGGAGCTGGCTCACAGGACACTCGTGGAGTGGAGGCCAGTAATCTTTGGTGCAGTTGGTGCTGGAGGCTGGGGCTACTCGAAGCCCAAAGCATGACTTCATGGGAGTCCAGGAAGAGGATACATTTGCAAATGTGCTTGGTGTCCAGGGGTCACGGTTCCACGTTACCCACGACAGCTACGGGCCTCGGCTTTGCTGGGGACTCAGGCAGCCTCGGGGAAGTCTGGAATCCACCTCTGGTGATGCAAAGACTTCGGCGTCCGACGGGAGCTTCAGAGATGCAGACCGGACAGATGCTTCTTTGGTGCCTGCCAAGCAGGGGAGTCACTCCTTGACCCCAAGGGAGATTCTTCAGTCCTCTAATCTTGAAGTAGAGCATCGAAGGTACAGGATTTTGTATCAGAGTTTCGTCCAGGGATAATCTAAAGTCCTAAGGACTGGGTTCCTATACTTATACTAAGTTTAGGGGTTGGACTACTCTGAGGCCCCACCCATGGGTGGGTCAGGGCAGAGGGTGGCTACACCCCTTTCCCTTTGTCCAGTTCACGCCAAAGCAGGGGCTGAAAGCCCCTGATCCGGTTTGAACTGGGGTATGCACAGGGACACCAAGTGTGCCCCCAGTGCAGGACTTCAAAGCACCAGAGAGTGCTCCCGCCCAGCCCCAATACACATTATCCTGTCTGGGGAGGTGGTTACGCCTCCCTGCGACAGGAAACCTATTGTCCAGGCCTCCCCTGCCGGAGTTTCGGTCAGCAGCAGGAGGACAGACTTGTGTCTGTGGCAGCAGCATCCATTTTGTGATGCTAGGGCTTTGGAAAGAAGTTACCGGGCAAGCCAGGGTTAACATGTCTCTCCCTCTAGAAGGGTGGAATGCTACCCCCGCCACCAGAATTGGCGGGGGGGGGGTAGTATTCCAAGATGTTTGACACCAAACACGACATATTTCCGTGCAGCCATCCCAAAGTTAGCATTTAACGCGGGTTTATAATGCACTTAAGAGTATATGGTCAGGCTGCACTACAAACAGCATCAGAGAAGGGTCTCCGAATGCTGCAGAGGGGCCCTGCTCATGCAGGGGCACCCTCTCACATAGGAACCATGCACTCTGCCTTCAGGATTGACAAGGCCTGCCATAGGAGTGACTTATAGGTTTATATGTGTGTAAGTATGTAGTGATATAGGTAACCTATATCACAGTAAGGGGTGCATGCACCACCTTACCCAGGCTGCAGTAGCAGACCTGTGGTGTCATTTTGGATGGCCTTCCAGGGGTGGCATAATACATGCTGCAGCCCCTGGTAGGCCTCTGAGGTACCTATGCCCTTGGTACATAGTATACCATATACTAGGGACTTACAAGGGCACTCCAGATTCCAATTAGAGATGTGCCTAAGGCACATGGAAACCATTTTACAGAGAAAGCAGATAGACTGGGGCCCTGAATAGCAGGATCCCAGTCCAACTAAGTCATAAACCAGCAAAACACCATAAAAAAAGTGGGGGCAACCATATAGTCAGGTTCCACCTTCCTACAATGCAATGTTAGGAAATTGAAGACAGGCCAGAGTGCCAGCACCCAACATCTTAGAGAGATGTTACTGGCTGATGATCTCAGCAGACCCCTAGGGTCTGAAGGGTTAGGTGCAGAGGGTGGGGCAGAAGATGAGGATGGGGCCAGGGGTAGCAACACCCCCAACCCCCCCTCTGGAACTGACCAGGAAGGTGACAATGACCTTGATCTGGAAAACCCAATTCCTCCTGTGGAAGAGGAAGAGGAGGATCAGAATGACCTCCACTTTGTCCCCCCAGGAAGGTCTAGATCTCCTTCTCAGGAGTCTAACCACTCTGACACCTCAGTAGGGACCTCTGTCTCCTCTCATAGGAGGGAATCCTCTCATGAGAGGAGAAAGAGGCTGATTCAGTATGAGCAAGCCCAGCTTGAACTCAGAAAGCAGCAATTGGCTCTAGACAGGGAGTCCCTAGATCTCTACAGAGAGAGAAAAAAGTTGGGACTAGAGTCCCATGGTGGCAGCAATACCCCTAAAGATAGGGAAAGGTCTTATGACCATAGAAACCTGAGCAAGATTGTCCCTCCCTACCAGAGTGGGGATGATATCCACAAATGGATAACTGCTCTAGAGAGGGCCTGTAAAGTACAGAGGGTCCCTCAGGAGCAGTGGGCAGCAATCTTGTGGCTCTCCTTTGCAGACAAAGGTAGAGACAAGCTCCTCACTGTAAGAGAAGAGGATGCTGACAATTACAAAGTCTTGAAAAGTGCTCTTATTGATGGGTTTGGCCTAACAACTGAACAATACAGGTTATAGTTCAGAGATGCCCAAAAAGCACAGACTCAAGACTGGGTATACTATGTGGATTGTTCTGCTAAGGCTCTGGAAGGCTGGTTGATGGGCAGTAAGGTGTGTGACTTCACAGGATTGTACAATCTGATAATGAGGGAGCAGATTCTTAATAACTGTCAAAATCAGCTGTTGCATCAGTACCTGGTGGACTCTGATCTGACCTCCCCCAAGAATTGGGAAAGAAGGCAGACAAATGGGTCAGAACCAGGGTGAGGCAGAAGGTACAGAACCAAGGTGGTGACCCTAAGAAGCAAGATTCTAAGAACTCTGATAAGGGTGGGGAGAAGGGTAAAGACCAGAAGTCTTCACAAGGCCCCCAAAAATCTTCTTCAGGTGGTGATTCACAGTCTAACAAAGGGAAAGGCCAAAGGAAACCATGGTGCAAGGTCTGTAAGCAAAAGACCCACTGGACCAGTGATTGCACCAAGTCCAAAGACTCTACTCCAGCCCCCACCAATGCCCCTAAGGCACCTGTTCCCCCTAGTACAGTTACAGTTGGTGGTGGGAGTACTACAGCCAAGGGTTTAGTAGGGTTGACCCTGGGTACTGAGATGGGCTCTGACCTAGTCAGAGAACTCACTCAGGCTGTTTTAGTCTGTGATGGAGGCATGGATATGACCTCCTCTATGAGTCCCAGTAATCTGGGCAAGTACAGACAACAGCCCTTAATCAATGGACGAGAGGCTTTGGCATTTAGGGACACAGGGGCAAGTGTCACCATGGTGACACAAGACCTTGTGAATCCTGGGCAAGTTATACTTGGTGAGATGTACCAAGTGACCAATGCTAGCAATGTCAGAACAGACCATACTCTGGCAGTTGTTAACTTCTCCTGGGGAGTGGTAACTGGCCTTAAGAAGGTTGTGGTAAGTGAAGACCTACCAGTTGAATGCTTGCTTGGCAATTACTTAGAAACTTCAGCTTGGGCAGAAGTGGAGCTCAGGACCCATGCAGAAATGCTGGGCATCCCTGCAGATGTGTTTGCTGTGACCAGGTCACAAGCCAAAATGTCTAGCACTGAACAGGCCTTGGATTCTGGAATAATGGACCAAGTGCCTTCCAAGAGGAGGAGTAGTAGGGTAAAGGCAGTGCCTTCCCCCTTGGCTCAGAAGGAAGATCAGTCCCTTGAGGGGGATGATCTCAGTCCTGAGGAAGGAACTGTCCCAGAGGAACTTGAACCTGACCAGGTTGAGTTCTTGGGGACAGGGGGCCCTTCCAGGGCAGATCTGAGCCAGGAGCAGCAGAGCTACCCCTCTCTTGAACCCCTCAGACAGCAAGCTGCTGCTGAGGCTGCTGGGAAAGCTAGTGGTCCCCATACAGTGTATTGGGATGATGGACTCCTGTACTCAGAGTGTAGAGACCCCAAGCCTGGTGCCACCAGGAGGTTGGTTATACCTCTAAAGTTCAGGGGCTTCCTATTGACCCTAGCCCATGATATTCCCTTAGCAGGTCATCTGGGGCAGAACAAGACTTGGGACAGAATTGTCCCTCACTTTCACTGGCCCCACATGTCTGAAGACACCAAGGAGTTTTGTCGCTCCTGTGTTACCTGCCAGGCCAGTGGCAAGGCAGGTGGCACTACAAAGGCCCCCCTGATACCACTACCTGTGGTGGGGGTTCCCTTTGAAAGGGTGGGGATTGACATTGTTGGTCCCATGGATCCCCAAACAGCATCTGGGCACAGGTTTATCCTGGTGGTAGTGGATCATGCCACCAGGTACCCAGAGGCTATTCCCCTTAGGACCACTACAGCACCTGTGGTGGCAAGGGCCCTCCTGGGAGTTTTCTCAAGAGTGGGCTTTCATAAGGAGGTTGTATCAGACAGGGGTGCAAACTTTATGTCTGGTTACTTAAAAGCAATGTGGAAGGAGTGTGGAGTGACTTACAAGTTCACCACACCCTATCACCCACAATGCAATGGTTTAGTTGAGAGATTCAACAAAACCTTGAAGGGCATGATTAAAGGGCTCCCAGAAAAGCTTAGGCGAAGATGGGACATTCTTTTGCCCTGCCTTTTATTTGCATACAGGGAGGTGCCTCAAAAGGGGGTTGGCTACAGCCCTTTTGAACTTTTGTTTGGTCACCCTGTCAGGGGTCCATTGTGCTTGGTGAAGGAAGGATGGGAGTTACCTCTCAAGCACCCAAAGCAAGACATAGTGGACTACGTACTTGGTCTCCGCTCCCGGATGGCTGAGTATATGAAAAAGGCAACTAAAAACCTTGAGGCTAGCCAGGAACTTCAGAAAGCTTGGCATGACCAAAAGGCTGTACTGACTGTTTACCAGCCAGGACAGAAGGTGTGGGTGTTGGAGCCAGTGGCCCCAGCAGCTCTCCAAGATAAATGGAGTGGACCCCATACTATTGTTGAACAGAAGGGTGAGGTTACCTACTTAGTAGACCTAGGAACACCCAGGAGTCCCCACAGGGTTCTTCATGTCAACAGGTTGAAACCATATGTGGACAGGGCAGACATGGGCTTGCTCATGGCTACTGATGAGGGACAGGAGGAAGAGAGTGACCCACTCCCTGACCTGCTCTCACAGAACCCTAACGATGGGTCAGTAGATGGTGTAGCCTTGGCAGGCAGCCTCACTACCCAGCAGCAGACTGATTGTAGACAGGTGCTCAATCAGTTCAGACACATGTTCTCACTGACTCCAAGTCAGACCACCTGGTGCACTCATGAAGTGGACACTGGGGACAGTCTGCCTATTAAAAATAAGATTTATAGGCAACCTGACCATGTCAGGGACTGTATCAGGACAGAAGTCCAGAAAATGTTGGATTTGGGAGTTATTGAACCCTCAGATAGCCCTTGGGCTAGTCCAGTGGTCCTTGTGCCAAAACCTCACACCAGTGGTGGAAAAAGAGAGATGAGGTTTTGTGTGGACTACAGGGGTCTCAATGCAGTCACTAGGACTGATGCCCATCCAATACCTAGGGCAGATGAGCTAATAGACACTTTGGCCTCAGCCAAGTATCTAAGCACATTTGACCTGACATCTGGCTACTGGCAGATCAGACTAGCTGATGATGCAAAGCCAAAGACAGCATTCTCAACCCCTAGTGGGCATTATCAATTTGTGGTGATGCCCTTTGGTCTGAAGAATGCACCTGCCACTTTTCAGAGGTTGGTGAATACAGTCCTTACAGGCCTGGAAGCCTATAGTGCAGCATATCTAGATGATATTGCTGTCTTTAGCTCCACCTGGGAGGATCACCTGGTCCACCTCAGAAATGTTTTACAGGCCCTGCAAAAGGCAGGCCTGACTATCAAGGCCACCAAGTGCCAGATAGGGCAGAGTCAGGTTGTGTACCTGGGCCACCTTGTGGGTGGAGGCCAGGTTCAACCACTGCAGAGCAAGATCCAGACCATCATGGACTGGACTGCTCCAACTACCCAGACTCAGGTGAGAGCCTTCTTAGGCCTGACTGGGTACTATAGGAGATTTGTCAAAGGGTATGGATCAATAGTGACACCCTTTAATGACTTAACTTCCAAGAAAATGCCAAAAAGGTTCAGTGGACAGTTAGCTGTCAAAAGGCATTTGATGACCTGAAGCAGGCCATGTGCACTGCTCCCATTCTACAGAGTCCTGATTACTCCAAGAAGTTCATTGTTCAAACTGATGCATCTGAATTGGGGGTAGGGGCTGTACTGTCACAATTGAATGAAGAAGGTCAGGATCAGCCAGTAGCTTTCATTAGCAGAAGGCTGACCCCTAGAGAGAAACGTTGGTCAGCCATTGAGAGGGAGGCCTTTGCTGTGGTCTGGGCTCTGAAGAAGTTGAGGCCATACTTGTTTGGTACTCACTTCCTTGTTCAAACAGACCATAAGCCCCTCTTATGGCTAAAACAAATGAAGGGTGAAAACCCCAAACTGCTTAGGTGGTCCATTTCCCTACAGGGGATGGACTTCACAGTGGAACATAGACCTGGGAGTAACCATGCCAATGCAGATGGACTCTCTAGGTACTTCCACTTAGAACATGAATACTCAACTGGTCAAGGTTAGTTTAATGTCCCTACGTTTGGGGGGGGGTTGTGTAGGAGAGTAGGATCTGCTTCACATGGGTACCCCCACTTTTTGCTGATGCTTCACTGTTTTTCGACCTTAGTCTGGCTGGGGCCCTGCTAATCAGAACCCCAGCCTAGCTGCTTCCTCTCTAAAATGGTTTCCATGTGCCTTAGGCACATCTCTGATTGGAATCTGGAGTGCCCTTATAAGTCCCTAGTATATGGTATACTATGTACCCAGGGCATAGGTACCTCAGAGGCCTACCAGGGGCTGCAGCATGTATTATGCCACCCCTGGAAGGCCATCCAAAATGACACCACAGGTCTGCTACTGCAGCCTGGGTAAGGTGGTGCATGCACCCCTTACTGTGATATAGGTTACCTATATCACTACATACCTACACACATATAAAACTATAAGTCACTCCTATGGCAGGCCTTGTCAATCCTGAAGGCAGAGTACATGGTTCCTATGTGAGAGGGTGCCCCTGCATGAGCAGGGCCCCTCTGCAGCGGTCGGAGACCCTTCTCTGATGCTGTTTGTAGTGCAGCCTGACCATATACTCTTAAGCGCATTATAACCTCGCGTTAAATGCTAACTTTGGGATGGCTGCACGGAAACATGTCGTGTTTGGTGTCAAACATCTTGGAATACTACCTTCCCGCCAATTCTGGTGGCGGGGGTAGCATTCCACCCTTCTAGAGGCAGAGACATGTACACACTGGCTTGCCCGGTAACTTCTTTCTAAAGCCCTGGCATCACAAAATGGATGCTGCTGCCACAGACACAAGTCTGGCCTCCTGCTGCTGACCGAAACTCCGGCAGGGGAGGCCTGGACAATAGGTTTCCTGTTGCAGGGAGGTGTAACCACCTCCCCAGACAGGATAGTGTGTATTGGGGCTGGGCGGGAGCACTCTCGGCTGCTTTGAAGTCCTGCACTGGGGGCACATTTGGTGTCCCTGTGCATACCCCAGTTCAAACCGGATCAGGGGCTTCCAGGCCCTGCTTTGGCACGAACTGGACAAAGGGAAAGGGGTGTAGCCACCCCTCTGCCCTGACACACCCATAGGTGGGACCACAGAGTAAGTCCAACCCCTAAACTTAGTATAAGTATAGGACCCCAGTCCCTAGGACTTTAGATTATCCCTGGACTAAACTCTGACACAGAATCCTGGACCTTCGACGCTCTACTTGAAGATTAGAGGACAGAAGAATCTCCCTTGGGGTCAAGGAGTGACTCCCCTGCTTGGCAGGCACCAAAGAAGCAATTGTCCGGTCTGCATCGCTGAAGCTCCCGTCGGACGCCGAAGTCTTTGCATCAACAGAGGTGGATTTCTAGACTTCCCCGAGGCTGCCCTGAGTCCCCAGTAAAGCTGAGGCCCGTAGCTGTCATGGGTAATGTGGAACCATGACCCCTGGACACCACACGCATTTGCAAGTGCATCCTCTTCTGGGTCTCCCACGAAGTCGTGCTTTGGGCTCCGAGTAGCCCCAGCCTCCAGCGCTAACTACACCAAAGATCACTGGCCTCCACTCCACGAGTGTCCTGAGAGCCAGCTCCACGTGCATTGTCTTGAGGCTCCTTTGCGGTCGATAGTCCGTTGGCTAGTAGCCCTTCACAAAGGCCAATCTTTTTCTACTTGGGCTTTCCTGGTTGCTCCAGGCTTGCCCTGACTTACTCTCGCTGGGTGAGTCCCTCAGACCTTGCTGGTCTGCACCATCGTCCTTCTTCACTTTCCACGAGACTTGCCGTTGCCAAGGCCTGTTGGGTCCAATCTGGTCGCCGACACCTCAGACATCGACAAACATTGTGGCACAGTCCAAATCTCGCTCCTGGTTGCTGACAACACCTCCTGGACCTCGTGGCTGAAGAGACAAGATGACCATCAACCTACCTGAAGCACCCGACAACGGTGGGCATCTGCTCATCGCCTTCCTGGTCACTGGCTAGTGACCCATACTCTGTCCCCTCTGCTTTCAGGTTCTTCAGATCTCTGATCCACTCTTGGATCCACCTGGACACTTTCCACTTGGTCGCCAGCAGCACTTTGCAGCAGATCGCCATTCAAATCGACGACGAAACCCGACCCCGAAAGGCACCTATGCACCCGGCTTCCCTGGGTGAGGTAACAAGAGTTCTCCGGTGCTCCCGTGGGTAGAGACTCTAGAACAACCTAGTTCTCAAAGGGTTTGCTCCAAGTCCTTCTTTAAGTGTCCCATTTCTTTAAATTCCTAACCGCGACTTTCCCCATAGAAGTTAACGGCGATTCGCGGCTGTGTTTACACACTGCACGCGTCCCCGTGGGTCCCCTGTGTCACTACCTTGGGTGGTTCCTTGTGGTCCAAGCACTTCTACAGGCTCTAGGCCTAGTGTCTAGCTCAGTCGTGGTTCTTATACCACTTTATTGGTATATGGTTTGGTACGCCCCTAGGGCCCAAACGTGTATTTGTGCTATTACTGTGTTTAAATAACTTATAACTTATGTACTTCGAACTCTAGCCTCATAAAGAGACTAGAGGGGTGTGTTTAGTAATAAATACATATATTTTGAATATATACCTGTTGTGGTCCTCTTTCATTTGGTCACTCAAGAGATTATAGACTGGTAAAACAAGCTGCTTTACATTCCTTCAAGACTTAGCCTGAAGGCTGCTCTCCATAGCTACCACTAGGATAGCTTTCAATAAAGGTTGTCTTTAACCTATCTCCAATAAGGGGTTGTTTGGACTGGTGCAAGGTGCCCACTATAATTAGTGGACAGCATATACCAGGCCAACTTCTCACACCTACCAGGGGCTGCAGCATGTATTATGCCACCCCTGGAAGGCCATCCAAAATGACACCACAGGTCTGCTACTGCAGCCTGGGTAAGGTGGTGCCTGCACCCCTTACTGTGATATAGGTTACCTATATCACTACATACATACACACATATAAACCTATAAGTCACTCCTATGGCAGGCCTTGTCAATCCTGAAGGCAGAGTGCATGGTTCCTATGTGAGAGGGTGCCCCTCTGCAGCGTTCGGGTGGAATGCTACCCCCGCCGCCAGAATTGGCGGGGGGGTAGTATTCCAAGATGTTTGACACCAAACACGACATGTTTCCGTGCAGCCATCCCAAAGTTAGCATTTAACGCGAGGTTATAATGCGCTTAAGAGTATATGGTCAGGCTGCACTACAAACAGCATCAGAGAAGGGTCTCCGACTGCTTCAGAGGGGCCCTGCTCATGCAGGGGCACCCTCTCACATAGGAACCATGCACTCTGCCTTCAGGATTGACAAGGCCTGCCATAGGAGTGACTTATAGGTTTATATGTGTGTAGGTATGTAGTGATATAGGTAACCTATATCACAGTAAGGGTGCATGCACCACCTTACCCAGGCTGCAGTAGCAGACCTGTGGTGTCATTTTGGATGGCCTCCCAGGGGTGGCATAATCATGCTGCAGCCCCTGGTAGGCCTCTGAGGTACCTATGCCCTGGGTACATAGTATACCATATACTAGGGACTTAAAAGGGCACTCCAGATTCCAATCAGAGATGTGCCTAAGGCACATGGAAACCATTTTAGAGAGGAAGCAGCTAGGCTGGGGTTCTGATTAGCAGGGCCCCAGCCAGACTAAGGTCGAAAAACAGTGAAGCATCAGCAAAAAGTGGGGGTACCCATGTGAAGCAGATCCTACTCTCCTACAGTAGGCCTCTGAGGTAACTACGCCCTTGGTACATAGTATACCATATACTAGGGACTTATAAGGGCACTCCAGATTCCAATCAGAGATGTGCCTAAAGCACATGGAAACCATTTTAGAGAGGAAGCAGCTAGGCTGGGGTTCTGATTAGCAGGGCCCCAGCCAGACTAAGGTCGAAAAACAGTGAAGCATCAGCAAAAAGTGGGGGTACCCATGTGAAGCAGATCCTACTCTCCTACACAACCCCCCCCCCAAATGTAGGGACATTAAACTAACCTTGACCAGTTGAGTCTTCATGTTCTAAGTGGAAGTACCTAGAGAGTCCATCTGCATTGGCATGGTTACTCCCAGGTCTATGTTCCACTGTGAAGTCCATCCCCTGTAGGGAAATGGACCACCTAAGCAGTTTGGGGTTTTCACCCTTCATTTGTTTTAGCCATAAGAGGGGCTTATGGTCGGTTTTGAACAAGGAAGTGAGTACCAAACAAGTATGGCCTCAACTTCTTCAGAGCCCAGACCACAGCAAAGGCCTCCCTCTCAATGGCTGACCAACTTTTCTCTCGAGGGGTCAGCCTTCTGCTAATAAAAGCTACTGGCTGATCCTGACCTTCTTCATTCAATTGTGACAGTACAGCCCCTACCCCCAATTCAGATGCATCTGTTTGGACAATGAACTTCTTGGCGTAATCAGGACTCTGTAGAATGGGAGCAGGGCACATGGCCTGCTTCAGGTCATCAAATGCCTTTTGACAGCTAGCTGTCCACTGAACCTTCTTGGGCATTTTCTTGGAAGTTAAGTCATTCAAGGGTGTCACTATTGATCCATACCCTTTGACAAATCTCCTATAGTACCCAGTCAGGCCTAAAAAGGCTCTCACCTGAGTCTGGGTAGTGGGAGCAGCCCAGTCCATGATGGTCTGGATCTTGCTCTGCAGTGGTTGAACCTGGCCTCCACCCACAATGTGGCCCAGGTACACAACCTGACTCTGCCCTATCTGGCACTTGGTGGCCTTGATAGTCAGGCCTGCCTTTTGCAGGGCCTGTAAAACACTTCTGAGGTGGACCAGGTGATCCTCCCAGGTGGAGCTAAAGACAGCAATATCATCTAGATATGCTGCACTATAGGCTTCCAGGCCTGTAAGGACTGTATTCACCAACCTCTGAAAAGTGGCAGGTGCATTCTTCAGACCAAAGGGCATCACCACAAATTGATAATGCCCACTAGGGGTTGAGAATGCTGTCTTTGGCTTTGCATCATCAGCTAGTCTGATCTGCCAGTAGCCAGCTGTCAGGTCAAATGTGCTTAGATACTTGGCTGAGACCAAAGTGTCTATTAGCTCATCTGCCCTAGGTATTGGATGGGCATCAGTCCTAGTGACTGCATTGAGACCCCTGTAGTCCACACAAAACCTCATCTCTCTTTTCCCACCACTGGTGTGAGGTTTTGGCACAAGGACCACTGGACTAGCCCAAGGGCTATCTGAGGGTTCAATAACTCCCAAATCCAACATTTTCTGGACTTCTGTCCTGATACAGTCCCTGACATGGTCAGGTTGCCTATAAATCTTATTTTTAATAGGCAGACTGTCCCCAGTGTCCACTTCATGAGTGCACCAGGTGGTCTGACTTGGAGTCAGTGAGAACATGTGTCTGAACTGATTGAGCACCTGTCTACAATCAGTCTGCTGCTGGGTAGTGAGGCTGCCTGCCAAGGCTACACCATCCACTGACCCATCATCAGGGTTCTGTGAGAGCAGGTCAGGGAGTGGGTCACTCTCTTCCTCCTGTCCCTCATCAGTAGCCATGAGCAAGCCCATGTCTGCCCTGTCCACATATGGTTTCAACCTGTTGACATGGAGAACCCTGTGGGGACTCCTGGGTGTTCCTAGATCTACTAAGTAGGTAACCTCACCCTTCTGTTCAACAATGGTATGGGGTCCACTCCATTTGTCTTAGAGAGCTGCTGGGGCCACTGGCTCCAACACCCACACCTTCTGTCCTGGCTGGTAAACAGTCAGTACAGCCTTTTGGTCATGCCAAGCTTTCTGAAGTTCCTGGCTAGCCTCAAGGTTTTTAGTTGCCTTTTTCATGTACTCAGCCATCCGGGAGCGGAGACCAAGTACGTAGTCCACTATGTCTTGCTTTGGGGGCTTGAGAGGTAACTCCCATCCTTCCTTCACCAAACACAATGGACCCCTGACAGGGTGACCAAACAAAAGTTCAAAAGGGCTGTAGCCAACCCCTTTTGAGGCACCTCCCTGTATGCAAATAAAAGGCAGGGCAAGAGTATGTCCCATCTTCGCCTAAGCTTTTCTGGGAGCCCTTTAATCATGCCCTTCAAGGTTTTGTTGAATCTCTCAACTAAACCATTGCATTGTGGGTGATAGGGTGTGGTGAACTTGTAAGTCACTCCACACTCCTTCCACATTGCTTTCAAGTATCCAGACATAAAGTTAGCACCCCTGTCTGATACAACCTCCTTAGGGAAGCCCACTCTTGAGAAAATTCCCAGGAGGGCCCTTGCCACCACAGGTGCTGTAGTGGTCCTAAGGGGAATAGCCTCTGGGTACCTGGTGGCATGATCCACTACCACCAGGATAAACCTGTGCCCAGATGCTGTTTGGGGATCCATGGGACCAACAATGTCAATCCTCACCCTTTCAAAGGGAACCCCCACCACAGGTAGTGGTATCAGGGGGCCTTTGTAGTGCCACCTGCCTTGCCACTGGCCTGGCAGGTTACACAGGAGCGACAAAACTCCTTGGTGTCTTCAGACTTGTGGGGCCAGTGAAAGTGAGGGACAATTCTGTCCCAAGTCTTGTTCTGGCCCAGGTGACCTGCTAAGGGAATATCATGGGCTAGGGTCAATAGGAAGCCCCTGAACTTCAGAGGTATAACCAACCTCCTGGTGGCACCAGGCTTGGGGTCTCTACACTCTGAGTACAAGAGTCCATCATCCCAATACACTGTATGGGGACCACTAGCTTTCCCAGCAGCCTCAGCAGCAGCTTGCTGTCTGAGGGGTTCAAGAGAGGGGCAGCTCTGCTGCTCCTGGCTCAGATCTGCCCTGGAAGGGCCCCTGTCCCCCAAGAACTCAACCTGGTCAGGTTCAAGCTCCTCTGGGACAGTTCCTTCCTCAGGACTGAGATCACCCCCCTCAAGGGACTGATCTTCCTTCTGAGCCAAGGGGGAAGGCACTTCCTTTACCCTACTACTCCTCCTCTTGGAGGGCACTTGGTCCATTATTCCAGAATCCAAGGCCTGTTCAGTGCTAGACATTTTGGCTTGTGACCTGGTCACAGCAAACACATCTGCAGGGATGCCCAGCATTTCTGCATGGGTCCTGAGCTCCACTTCTGCCCAAGCTGAAGTTTCTAAGTCATTGCCAAGCAAGCATTCAACTGGTAGGTCTGCACTTACCACAACCTTCTTAAGGCCAGTTACCCCTCCCCAGGAGAAGTTAACAACTGCCAGAGTATGGTCTGTTCTGACATTGCCAGCATTGGTCACTTGGTACATTTCACCAAGTATAACTTGTCCAGGATTCACAAGGTCTTGTGTCACCATGGTGACACTTGCCCCTGTGTCCCTAAATGCCAAAGCCTCTCGTCCATTAATTAAGGGCTGTTGTCTGTACTTGCCCAGATTACTGGGACTCATAGAGGAGGTCATATCCATGCCTGCATCACAGACTAGGACAGCCTGAGTGAGTTCTCTGACTAGGTCAGAGCTCATCTCATTACCCAGGGTCAACCCTACTAAACCCTTGGCTGGAGTACTCCCACCACCAACTGTAACTGTACTAGGGGAACAGGTACCTTAGGGGCATTGGTGGGGGCTGGAGTAGAGTCTTTGGACTTGGTGCAATCACTGGTCCAGTGGGTCTTTTGCTTACAGACCTTGCACCATGGTTTCCTTTGGCCTTTCCCTTTGTTAGACTGTGAATCCCCACCTGAAGAAGATTTTTGGGGGCCTTGTGAAGACTTCTGGTCTTTACTCTTCTCCCCACCTTATCAGAGTTCTTAGAATCTTGCTTCTTTGGGTCACCACCTTGGTTCTGTACCTTCTGCCTCACCCTGGTTCTGACCCATTTGTCTGCCTTCTTTCCCAATTCTTGGGGAGAGGTCAGATCAGAGTCCACCAGGTACTGATGCAACAGCTGATTTTGACAGTTATTAAGAATCTGCTCCCTCATTATCAGATTGTACAATCCTGTGAAGTCACACACTTTACTGCCCATCAACCAGCCTTCCAGAGCCTTAGCAGAACAATCCACATAGTCTACCCAGTCTTGAGTCTGTGCTTTTTGAGTGTCTCTGAACTTTAACCTGTATTGTTCAGTTGTTAGGCCAAACCCATCAACAAGAGCACTCTTCAAGACTTTGTAATTATCAGCATCCTCTTCTCTTACAGTGAGGAGCTTGTCTCTATCTTTGTCTGCAAAGGAGAGCCACAAGATTGCTGCCCACTGCTCCTGAGGGACCCTCTGTACTTTACAGGCCCTCTCTACAGCAGTTATCCATTTGTGGATGTCATCCCCACTCTGGTAGGGAGGGACAATCTTGCTCAGGTTTCTATGGTCATAAGACCTTTCCCTATCTTTGGGGAAATTGCTGCCACCATGGGACTCTAGTCCCAACTTCTTTCTCTCTCTGTAGAGATCTAGGGACTCCCTGTCTATAGCCAATTGCTGTTTTCTGAGTTCAAGCTGGGCTTGCTCATACTGAATCAGTCTCTTTCTCCTCTCATGAGAGGATTCCCTCCTATGAGAGGAGACAGAGGTCCCTATTGAGGTGTCAGAGTGGTTAGACTCCTGAGAAGGAGATCTAGACCTTCTAGGCACACTCACAATTCTTCCTGGGGGGACAAAGTGGAGGTCATTCTGATCCTTCTCCTCATCCACAGGAGGAATTAGTTTTCCAGGTCAAGGTCATTGTCACCTTCCTGGTTATTTCCAGAGGGGGGGTCCTGGGTGTTGTCACCCTTGGCCCCTTCCTCATCTTCTGCCCCACCCTCTGCACCTACCCCTTCAGACCCTAGGGGTCTGCTGAGATCATCAGCCAGTAACATCTCTCTCAGATGTTGGGTGCTGGCACTTTGGCCTGTCTTCAGCTTCCTAACATTGCATAATGCTCTCAATTCCAAGAATGGGAGTGTATCATACTTGGAGGGAAGAAGCCCAGTGGCTTCTGGCAAGGACTCTCTGGGTCCTGGCTTTGAAGACATTACTAGTGAGGTGTGGTGTATGCACTACCTACTCTAGTGTGGCCTACTAAACTCTCTTGAGTTGTAGAAAGGGTGTGCTATCCCTTAACACACAACTCTAAGTTCAGTAGAACTTACTGTGTACTAAGCTTAATTTATATGTACCTTAGGTACCTTTAGTGGTTTTCAGTTGATCAATTCAATTGAGATTATCTGGTAAAACAATAGCAAGCTGGAATCCCACACGCTGCACACCAATGTGAGAAGTTGGCCTGGTATATGCTGCCCACTAATTATAGTGGGCACCTTGCACCAGTCCAAACAACCCCTTATTGGAGATAGGTTAAAGACAACCTTTATTGAAAGCTATCCTAGTGGTAGCTATGGAGAGCAGCCTTCAGGCTAAGTCTTGAAGGAATGTAAAGCAGCTTGTTTTACCAGTCTATAATCTCTTGAGTGACCAAATGAACGAGGACCACACCAGGTATATATTCAAAATATATGTATTTATTACTAAACACACCCCTCTAGTCTCTTTATGAGGCTAGAGTTCGAAGTACATAAGTTATAAGTCAGTTATTCACAGTAATAGCACAAATACACGTTTGAGCCCTAGGGGCGTACCAAACCATATACCAATAAAGTGGTATAAGAACCACGACTGAGCTAGACACAAGGCCTAGAGCCTGTAGAAGTGCTTGGACCACAAGGAACCACCCAAGGTAGTGACACAGGGGACCCACGGGGGGCACGTGCAGTGTAGTAACACAGCCGCGAATCGCCGTTAACTTCTATGGGGAAAGTCGCGGTTAGGAATTTAAAGAAAAGGGACACTTAAAAGAGGACTTGGAGCAAACCCTTTGAGAACTAGGTCGTTCTAGAGTCTATACCCACGGGAGCACCGGAGTACTCGTGTTACCTCACCCAGGGAAGCCGGGTGCATAGGTGCCTTTCGGGGTCGGGTTTCGTCGTCGATTTGAATGGCGAGATGCTGCAAAGTGCTGCTGGCGACCAAGTCAAAAGTGTCCGGGTGGATCCAAGGGTGGATCGGAGATCTGAAGAACCTGAAAGCAGAGGGGACAGAGTCTGGGTCACTAGCCAGTGACCAGGAAGGCGATGAGCAGATGCCCACCGATGTTGGGTGCTTCAGGTAGGTTGAAGGTCATCTTGACTCTTCAGCCACGAGGTCCAGGAGGCGTTGTCGGCAACCAGGAGCGAGATTCGGACTGTACCACAACGTTTGTCGATTGCTGAGGTGTCGGCGACCGGATTGGACCCAACAGGCCTTGGCAACGGCAAGTCTCATGGAAAGTGAAGAAGGACGATGGTGCAGACCAGCAAGGTCTGAGGGACTCACCCAGCAAGGGTAAGTCAGGGCAAGCCTGGAGCAACCAGGGGAGTCCAAGCAGGATAAGATTGGCCTTCGTTAGGGGCTACTAGCCAACGGACTAGCGACCGCGAAGGAGCCTCAAGTGGACGCACTTAGAGTTGGCTCACAGGACACTCGTGGATTGGAAGCCAGTGATCTTCGTTGCAGTCGGTGCTGGAGGCGGGGGCTACTCGGAGCCCAAAGCACAACTTCGTGGGAGTCCAGGAAGAGGATGCACTTGCAAATGTGCTCGGTGTCCAGGGGTCACGGTTCCATGTTACCCACGACAGCTACGGGCCTCAGCTTTGCTGGGGACTCAGGGCAGTCTCGGGGAAGTCTGGAAATCTACCTCTGGTGATGCAAAGACTTCGGCGTCCGACGGGAGCTTCAGTGATGCAGACCAGACAATTGCTTCTTTGGTGCCTGCCAAGCAGGGGAGTCACTCCTTGACCCCAAGGGAGATTCTTCAGTCCTCTAATCTTCAAGTAGAGCGTCGAAGGTCCAGGATTCTGTGTCAGAGTTTCGTCCAGGGATAATCTAAAGTCCTAAGGACTGGGGTCACATACTTATACTAAGGTAGGGGGTTGGACTTACTCTGTGGTCCCACCTATGGGTGGGTCAGGGCAGAGGGGTGGTTACACCCCTTTCCCTTTGTCCAGTTTCGCGCCAGAGCAGGGGCTGGAAGCCCCTGATCCGGTTTGAACTGGGGTATGCACAGGGACACCAAATGTGCCCCCAGTGCAGGACTTCAAAGCACCAGAGAGTGCTCCCGCCCAGCCCCAATACACACTATCCTGTCTGGGGAGGTGGTTACACCTCCCTGAGACAGGAAACCTATTGTCCAGGCCTCCCCTGCCGGAGTTTCGGTCAGCAGCAGGAGGCCAGACTTGTGTCTGTGGCAGCAGCATCCATTTTGTGATGCCAGGGCTTTGGAAAGAAGTTACCGGGCAAGCCAGTGGGTACATGTCTCTCCCTCTAGAAGGGTGGAATGCTACCCCCACTGCCAGAATTGGCGGGGGGGTAGTATTCCAAGATGTTTGACACCAAACACGACATGTTTCCGTGCAGCCATCCCAAAGTTAGCATTTAACGCGAGGTTATAATGCGCTTAAGAGTATATGGTCAGGCTGCACTACAAACAGCATCAGAGAAGGGTCTCCGAATGCTGCAGAGGGGCCCTGCTCATGCAGGGGCACCCTCTCACATAGGAACCATGCACTCTGCCTTCAGGATTGACAAGGCCTGCCATAGGAGTGACTTATAGGTTTATATGTGTGTATGTATGTAGTGATATAGGTAACCTATATCACAGTAAGGGGTGCAGGCACCACCTTACCCAGGCTGCAGTATCAGAAATGTGGTGTCATTTTGGATGGCCTTCCAGGGGTGGCATAATACATGCTGCAGCCCCTGGTAGGCCTCTGAGGTACCTATGCCCTGGGTACATGGTATACCATATACTAGGGACTTATAAGGGCACTCCAGATTCCAATCAGAGATGTGCCTAAGGCACATGGAAACCATTTTAGAGAGGAAGCAGCTAGGCTGGGGTTCTGATTAGCAGGGCCCCAGCCAGACTAAGGTCGAAAAACAGTGAAGCATCAGCAAAAAGTGGGGGTACCCATGTGAAGCAGATCCTACTCTCCTACACCCTGTCACTGAGCACACATGCCCCACAGCACCCCTGTCACTAACCTGCCACAGAGCACACATATCCATCAGAATCCCTCTCACTGAGAACAAAGGTCCCACAGAATCTGTCACTGAGCATACAGCCTCGAAAAATCCCTGTCACCCTCACCCCCACCCACCCACCCCTGCGCACCTAAACCATTTACAAGTGCATACTCCCACAGCCTGCAATGTCATCCCCACCAACACACCAAACACACCTCTTTCAACTCTCTTTGCTCCACTTAACAACTCATTTTTTTACAAAGCCCTTCCTACCACGCTTTTGTGGTCTCTTGACTATATAAATAACAGGCGGTACTACTATCGAACGTGATGGTATTCAATTTACTGACCCAGGAAAGATGGAAGGCCGAGCTGTCTTTACCCTGTTTCCACTTTGGTTTGCATGTCAGTGGCGGCGTACAATGCGGAGCCAACTCTGCTACTCTCGTGCAGTACGTTCATATTGTACCGAGCAATGTTGCCTCTGAAAAGCACCCTATTCCAGCGCAATCTCACACTGGCATCTGCCACTATTCTAGGCACTTGGACAGATAGGGCTGGTGCAGCTGAAGAGAGCAGCTGGCCACACATTTAAAATGCCTCCTGGAGTAAGAGAAGGGGGAACAGCAGGGTGCCCTACAACCCCTCGCGCAGGACATACGCTCCCTTCTCCTGATCCGTTTTTTACATTTTTAGTCACACTCATGTCGAATGTGTAATTAATGTGCATGCCCCCGGGGAATATGGCAATAGCATGCCTGCTGTGGGGAGTGGGCATGTGGAGGGATTAATACACCCCCATCCCACTGCCGAAACAATGCAGGCAATATTTATACAGAGCGGGGCTGGCAGGTGAGTGATATCCCCTCCCCGCCCCCCCACACACATGGAAATCCCCCATCTCGCAGTGTGGCATGGAGTATGGGCTCTCTCATCACACTCTACCTCAGAGAAGAGACTGCACCTTGTTTGTCGCACTGTAAGCACTTAAAACAGACTTGTCGGGCCAAAGCTCAACCAAACAAAAGGTTGTACTAATACCAGACTATATAATACTCATTTATTCACTTCTGGCGGAATAAAAAATAAAGCCCCGGGGCTGTGGGGGCCCGCGTGGCCCCCACATGTATTTTGATCACCTGGCCCACCTGGGGCTTAAGGAAACCAAAGCGCGGGAGCCCGTGCTTTGTTTTTTAGGTCAAGCCTATAGCTGCAGCGCGCATGCGCTGCTCGCTTTGCGAGGCATGCAGTATACAGTACGGAGTGAAGCTTCATGGAAGCTCCGCCCTCTCTCCGCCCATTGGCTTGTGTCTGTGTCCTCCTGTAAATACGGTCTTCTGATTCATTTTGAGGCTTGTTTGTCCCTCCTTATGACGACTAAGTCGTCATTTGTCACCTCCCATAGCTATTGGCCCCTTTACTTCTCTTGTTACAAGGTACGTGTTCTTAAGTAGCACTATTTAAGTAGCACTCTGGTAGGGCTGCAATTGCCTGAGCGCTTGGAACCAGACATCGGACCTCAGCTTGAGACGTGCGGCCTGGGTGGAGCCTGCTGACTCACCCGTGAGGCGGATGCGTCGACTGTTTTGGGGATCAACAACAGAGGAAAACGCACATCGCACCACTCGTGTGGAGACACGAAGTGGAGGAAGGCGCCACGAGCGGGTCACCCGGTAAGAGACGGGGCGAGTGGTGTTGCATCCTGAGGCCTAGGGAGCACCAGGCGTCGTGGCCTGGTCTACTGCAAGGATTAGGTGGTGTGGGCAGGCATTGCTCGCAGCGCCACTTGCTATGGGAAGAGGCAGGCAGCGTGGCCACTTCAGGAACAGACTGTGACCTCGGAAGCAGCCTGACTGGAGCCTGATTGTGTGGATGGCATAGCCACACGTACCCCCCGTCTACACGAAAAACTAAACAAGCAAAGTAAAGGGTCTGTAGCAGCTGTCTGTGGGCCCTCTATCGTAGGACATTGCCACAGCAGGTGCCTGACCCCGAGGGAAAGTAACTGCAATGGGTGCCGCCCGGTAAGGGAAAGGAAGGACGGCATGGCACAGCACGCACTAAGTGGGACATTGGCGGAGACCGGGCCCGGGTCTTGCCAGAATTGACCACAGCAGACACAGGAGATCACTGGTGAGCCTAGAAAGGAGACAGAGACCGCCAGTGGGACCTGTTGGAAAGAGTTGCGCTGTTACAGGGGGTTGTGGGTGAGGGTGCCGAAGACAGGCTATGGATGGTACTGCTGCTGAGAGGTATGACCAAACCACTACAGCTGGCCATGCCAGTGGAGGGACTGTGGGGGCTCCTCTTACCGCTGCTGTCAAAATGTACTGCACAGTGAATTGGTGAAGACTCTCCAACTATAGTCCAAATAAAATATCCAAGATGGCCGACAGGTGAGGAGCTCCGGCCGGGAGCTCCCTGGCTAGGGATTGCCTTTTAGGCTCTAAACCATGCCAAAGCATCTGTTGCATGCTCACTTTGCACACATTTCACCAATCGTATTTCACACAGGAAGTTAAAGCTGGCCGCAGTACATTTGATGCATGATTTCCTTCACATTGTGAGGTGGAAGCTATTCAACTGCAATATCGTACTGTGAGCTAGGAACAGTTTAGGAAAGTGCAGACACACAGCACAAACTACCATTGCTGCTTGCAAAGGACACTGTAAGAACATGCTCCTCTCACTGTTGTCCTTGAACATTTCACTATTGCAGTATGGTGGGTATGCTAAAATTCAACTGATCCACACTTTAACAGGGCAAGGGCTGAGTATCAAAACAGCTGCAAAAATATCAGTGTTTTTGTTTTTATTGTGCTTCACCATGAGTTTAGAGCTCTCAAGTTCAAGAGGAACATATGTAGGAGAGTAGGATCTGCCTCTTATGGTTACCCCCACTTTTTGCTGGTGTATCACTGTTTTTCGACTTTAGTCTGGCTGGGGCCCTGCTATCCAGGACCCCAGCCTAGCTGCTTCCTCTCTAAATTGATTCCCTGTACCTTAAGTACACTTCAGATTGGATTCTGGAGTGCCCTTATCCGTCCCTAGTATATGGTATACTATGTACCCAGGGCATAGGTACCCCAGAGGCCTACCAGGGGCTGAAGCATGTATTGAGCCACCCCTGGAAGGCCCTCCAAAATGACACCACAGGACTGCTACTGCAGCCTGGGTAAGGTGGTGCATGCACCCCTTGCAGAGTTATAGGTTCCCTATATCTCACCTAACACTGCACATAGAAACCTATCAGTCACCCCTATGGCAGGCCTTATCAATCCTGAAGGCAGGGTGCTTGGTTATATGTGAGAGGGTGCCCATGCATGAGCAGAGCCCCTCTGCAGCCCTCAGAATCTCCTATCCGGTGTTGTCTGTGGTGCAGCCTGACCATATACTCTTAAGTGCATTAAATCTAAATGGGAAATGCTAACTTTAGGATGGCTGCACGGAAACATGTTGTGTTTGGTGTCAAACACCTTGAAATCATAACCCCACACAAGTTCCTGGTGTGGGAGTATGATCCCACCCTTATAGAGGGAGAGACATGACAGCACAGGTATACCCGGTACCAACTACACAGAGACTCGCATCACAAAATGGATGCTGCAGCCACAGACACGAGTCTGGCCTCCTGCTGCTGACCAAAACTCCAGCAGAGGAGGCCTGGACAATAGGTTTCCTGTCTCAGGGAGGTGTTATCACCTCCTAGACAGGCCTTAGTGGATTAGGGTTGGGTGGTGCACTCTCTGAGTGCTTTGAAGTCCTGCACGGGGGGACATTTGGTGTCCTTGTGCATACCCCAGTTCAAACCGGTTGCAGGGGCTGACAGCCCCTGCTCTGGCACGAAACTGGACAAAGGAAATGGGTGTAGCCACCCCTCTTTCCAAACCCTCCCATAGGTGGGTCCCCAGAGTTAGTCCAACCCCTTTTCTTAGTATAAGTAAGGGAACCCTGGCAACAGGACTGTAGATATCCCTGGATGAAACTCTGAAGCTGAATCCTGGAGCTTCGACGCTCTACATTAAGATTAGAGGACTGAAGAATCTCCCTTGGGGTCAAGGAGTGACTCCCCTGCTTGGCGGGCACCAACAAAGTATCTGTCTGGTCTGCATCACTAAAGCTCCCGCCGGACGCCGAAGTCTTTGCATCCCCAGAGGTAGATTTCCAGACTTCCCAGAGGCTGCCCTGAGTCCTCAGCAAAGCTGAGGCCCGTAGCTTTGTGGATAACGTGGAACTGTGACCCCTGGACACCAAGCACATTTGCAAGTGCATCAACTTGCTGACAACTCTCGAAGCTGTGCTTTGGGTTCTAAGTAGCCCTAGCCCCGTGCACCAATTGCAGTGAAGATCACTGGCTTACACTCCACGAGTATCCCGTGGGCCAGCTCCAAGTGCGACCACTCAAGGCCCCTTTGCGATCTCTAGTCCATTGGCTATTGGGTCCCCACGAAGGCAACTCTTCAACTGCTTGGGCTTTTACGGTTTTGCTCGACTTTCCCTGACTTACCCTTGCTGGGTGAGTCCCTCAGACCTTGCTGGTCTGCACCGCAGCCTTTTCTTCACTTCCCCATGACTTGCCGTTGCCAAGGCTTGTTGGGTCCAATCTGGTCGCCGACACTGCAGCACTCGACAAACTTTGTGGGACAGCTCGAATCCAGCTCCTGGTCATCATTGACACCTCCTGGACCTCGTGGCTGAAGAGTCAAGGCACCCGTCAACTCACCTGAAGCACCCGACATCTGAGGGCATTCGACTATCATGCCCCTGGTCACTGGCTAGTGACCCAGACTCTGTCCCCTCTGCTTTCAGGTCTTCCTTTTCCTCAATCCAGGCTTGGATCGCTCCGGACACTCTTCTTCTCCACGGCAGCAGCACTTTTCAAGCGGTCGCCATTGAAAACGACGACGATTCCCGACACCTTTTAACACGTATGCACCCGGCTTCCCTGGGTGAGGTAACTCGAGTATTTTGGTACTCACGAGGGTGTGGGCCCTAGAAACTCTTAAGTTTTAAGGGGTTAACTGGAAGTCCTCTCCGAAGTGTCCTTTTTCTTTAAACATCTAATCGCGACTTTCCCCATAGAAGTCAACGGTGGCTCGCGGCTGTGTTCTCACACTGCACGCGTCCCCCGTGGGTCCCCTGTGTCACTACCTTGGGTGGTTCCTTGGGGTCCAAGAACTTCTACAGGCTCTAGGCCTTGTGTCTAGTTCAGTCGTGGTTCTAATACCACTATTTTAGTATATGGTTTGGTACGCCCCTAGGGTTCAAACGTGTATTGTGCTAAATACTGCTGATATTTGACTTGTAACTTATGTACTTCGAACTCTAGCCTCATAAAGAGACTAGAGGGGTGTGTTTAAGACTAAATACATATATTTTATCTATATACCTGGTGTGGTCCTCTTTCATTTGGTCACTCAAGAGATTATAGACTGGTAAAACAAGCTGCTTTACATTCCTCCAAGACTTAGCCTGAAGGCTGCTCTCCATAGCTACCACTAGGATAGCTTTCTATAAAGGTTGTCTTTAGCCTATCATCCATAAGGGGTTGTTTGGACTGGTGCAAGGTGCCCACTAGAACTAGTGGACAGCATATGCCAGGCCAACTTCTCGCATTGGTGTGCAGCGTGTGGGATTCCAGCTTGCTATTGTTTTACCAGATAATCTCAAGTGTTTGACTAACTGAAAACCACTAAAGGTACTTAAGGTACATATAAATTCAAGCTTAGAAATACAGTAAGTTCTACTGAACTTAGAGTTGTGTGTCAAGGGCTTAGCACACCCTTTCTACAACTCAAGAGAGTTTAGTAGGCCACACTAGAGTAGGTAGTGCATACACCACACCACACTAGTAATGTCTTCACTGCCAGGAACCAGTGGGCTCCTGCCATCCAACTATGACAACCTCCCATTCTTGGAATTGAGAGAGTTGTGCAAGATTAGGAAGCTGAAGATAGGCAAAAGTGCCAACACCCAACGTCTCATGGAGATGCTTCTGCTGGATGATCTCAGAAGACCCCTAGGGTCTGCAAGGGTAGGCAGAGAGGGTGGGGCAGAAGATGAGGAAGGGACCAGGGGTGAAAATACCCAGGACCTGACCTCTGAAACTGGCCAGGAAGGTGACAATGACCTTGCCCTGGAAAATGCAGCTCCTCCTGCAGATGAGGAGTAGGCTCAGAATGACCTCCCCTTTGTCCCACCAGGAAGAGTTGTGAGTGTGCCCAGAAGGTCCAGATCTCCTTCTCAGGAGTCTAACCAGTCTGACACCTCAGTAGGGACCTCTGTTTCTTCTCATAGGAGGGAATCCTCTAATGAGAGGAAAAAGAGACTGCTCCAGTATGAAGAAGCTCAGCTTAGGATCAGAAGAGAGCAGTTGGCTATAGACAGGGAGTCCCTAGAGCTTCATAGACAAAGAAGAAAGTTGGGACTAGAGTCCCATGGTGGCAGCAACTTCCCTAGTGGTAGAGAAAGGTCTTATGACCATAGAAACCTGAGCAAGATTGTCCCTCCCTACCAGAGTGGGGATGACATCCACAAATGGATTACTGCACTGGAGAGGGCCTGTAAAGTACAGAGGGTCCCTCAGGAGCAGTGGGCAGCAATCTTGTGGCTCTACTTTGCAGACAAAGGTAGAGATAAGCTCCTCACTGTTAGAGAAGAGGATGCTGATGATTATCAAGTCCTGAAGAGTGCCCTAATAGATGGGTTTGGCCTAACCACTGAGTAATACAGGTTAAAGTTCAGAGATACCCAAAAGGCACAGACACAGGACTGGGTGGACTTTGTAGATTGTGCTACCCAGGCTCTGGAAGGCTGGTTACTGGGCAGTAAGGTGTGTGACTTCAAACGAATTTATAATTTAATCATGAGGGAGCAGATTCTTAATAACTGTCAAAATCAGTTGCTACATCAGTACCTTGTTGACTCTGATCTGACCTCTCCCCAAGAATTGGGAAAGAAGGCAGACAAATGGGTCAGAACCAGGGTGAAGCAGAAAGTACAGAACCAAGGTGGTGACCAGAAGAAGCAAGATTCCAAAAACTCTGATAAGGGTGGGGAGAAGGGTAAAGACCAGAAGTCTTCTCAAGGTCCCCAAAAATCTACATCTGGTGGGGAACCCCAATCTAATAAAGGAAAAGGCCAAAGGAAAGCATGGTGCAAAGTCTGTAAGCAAAAGACTCTCTGGACCAGTGATTGCACCAAGTCCAAAGACTCCACTCCAGCCACCATTGCCCCTAAGGCAACTGTTCCCCCTAGTCCAGCTACAAGTGGTGGTGGAAACACTCAGAATAAGGGATTAATAGGGTTGACCCTGGGTACTGAGATGGACTCTGGCCTAGTCAGAGTGCCAACTCAGGATGTCCTAGTCTGTGATGGCGGCATGGATATGTCCCCCTTTATGAGTCCCAATAATTTGGGCAAATACAGACAGCAGCCTTTAATTAATGGAAAGGAGGCTTTGGCATTCAGGGACACAGGAGCAAGTGTCACCATGGTGACACAAGATCTTGTGGATCCTGGGCAGATTATACTTGGTGAAATGTACCAAGTGACCAATGCTAGCAATGTCAGAACAGACCATTCTCTGGCAGTTGTTAACTTCTCATGGGGAGGGGTAACTGGCCTTAAGAAGGTTGTGGTGAGTGCAGACCTACCAGTTGAATGCTTGCTTGGCAATGATCTTGAAACCTCAGCTTGGGCAGAGGTGGAGCTCAGGAAACATGCAGAAATGCTAGGGATCCCTGCACATGTCTTTGCTGTGACTAGGTCACAGGCAAAAATGTCAAAAGCTGAACAGGCCCTGGATTCTGGAATAATGGACCAGGTGCCTCCCAAGAGGAGGAGCAGTAGGGTTAAGGCAGTGCCTTCCCCTTGGCTCAGGAGGAAGATCAGTCTTTTGAGGAAGCTGATCTCAGGCCTGAAGAAGGAACTGTCCAGAGGAGCTTGAACCTGATCAGGTTGAGTTCTTGGGGACAGGGGGCCCTTCCAGGGCAGATCTGAGCCAGGAGCAGCTGAACTGCCCCTCTCTTGAACCCCTCAGACAGCAGGCTGCTGCTGAGGCTGCTGGGAATGCTAGTGGCACCCATAAGATATATTGGGATGATGGACTCCTGTACTCAGAGAGTAGAGACCCCAAGCCTGATGCCACCAGGAGGTTGGTTATACCTCTGAAGTTCAGGGGCTTCCTATTGACCCTAGCCCATGATATTCCCTTAGCAGGTCACCTGGGCCAGAACAAGACTTGGGACAGAATTGTCCCTCACTTTCACTGGCCCCACATGTCTGAAGACACCAAGGAGTTTTGTCGCTCCTGTGTAACCTGCCAAGCCAGTGGGAAGGCAAGTGGTACCACAAAGGCCCCCCTGATACCACTACCTGTGGTGGGGGTTCCCTTTGAGAGGGTGGGGATTGACATAGTTGGTCCCATGGATCCCCAAACAGCATCTGGGCACAGGTTTATCCTGGTGGTGGTGGACCATGCCACCAGGTACCCAGAAGCCATTCCCCTTAGGACCACTACAGCTCCTGTGGTGGCAAGGGCCCTCCTGGGAATTTTATCAAGAGTGGGCTTTCCTAAGGAGGTAGTATCTGACAGAGATGCAAACTTTATGTCCAGTTACTTGACTGCAATGTGGAAGGAGTGTGGCGTGACTTATAAGTTCACCACGCCCTATCACCCACAATGCAATGGTTTAGTTGAGAGATTCAACAAAACCTTGAAGGGCATGATTAAAGGGCTCCCAGAAAAACTTTGGCGAAGATGGGACATACTCTTGCCCTGCCTTTTATTTGCATACAGGGAGGTGCCTCAGAAGGGGGTTGGCTACAGCCCTTTTGAACTTTTGTTTGGCCATCCTGTTAGGGGTCTATTGTGTCTGGTGAAGGAAGGTTGGGAGCTACCTCTCAAACCCCCTAAACAGGACATAGTGGACTATGTACTTGGTCTCCGCTCCCGGATGGCTGAGTATATGAAAAAGGCAACCAAAAACCTTGAGGCTAGCCAGGAATTACAGAAAGCCTGGCATGACCAAAAGGCTGTGCTGACTGTTTACCAGCCAGGGCAGAAAGTGTGGGTGCTGGAACCAGTGGCCCCAACAGCCCTCCAAGACAAGTGGAGTGGCCCCCATACAATTGTTGAACAGAAGGGAGAGGTTACATATCTGGTAGACCTAGGAACTCCCAGGACCCCCCACAGGGTGCTCCATGTGAACAGGCTGAAGCCATATGTGGACAGGGCTGACATGGGCTTGCTCATGGCAACTGATGAGGGCCAGGAGGAGGAGAGTGACCCTCTCCCTGACCTGCTCTCTCAGAACCCTGATGATGGGTCAGTGGATGGTGTAGCCTTGGCAGGCAGCCTCACTGCCCAGCAGCAAACTGATTGTAGACAGGTGCTCAATCAGTTCAGACACATGTTTTCTCTGACTCCAAGTCAGACTACCTGGTGCACTCATGAAGTGGACACTGGGGACAGTCTGCCTGTTAAAAGTAAGATTTACAGGCAACCTGACCATGTCAGGGACTGTATCAGGACAGAAGTCCAGAAAATGTTGGAACTGGATGTCATTGAACCTTCAGATAGCCCTTGGGCTAGTCCAGTGGTCCTGGTGCCAAAACCTCACACAAAAGATGGTAAGAGAGAGATGAGGTTTTGTGTGGACTACAGAGGCCTCAATGCAGTCACTAGGACTGATGCCCATCCAATCCCCAGGGCAGATGAGCTAATAGACACTTTGGCCTCAGCCAAGTATCTAAGCACATTTGACCTAACAGCTGGCTACTGGCAGATCAGACTAGCTGATGATGCAAAGCCAAAGACTGCATTTTCTACCCCTGGTGGGCTTTACCAATTTGTGGTGATGCCCTTTGGTTTGAAAAATGCACCTGCCACTTTTCAGAGATTGGTGAACACAGTCCTTACAGGTCTGGAAGCCTATAGTGCAGCATATCTAGATGATATTGCTGTCTTTAGCTCCACCTGGGAGGATCACCTGGTCCACCTCAGAAATGTTTTGGAGGCCCTGCAGAAGGCAGGCCTAACTATCAAGGCCACAAAGTGCCAGATAGGGCAGAGTCAGGTTGTGTACCTGGGCCACCTTGTGGGTGGAGGCCAGGTTCAACCATTGCAGAGCAAGATCCAGACCATCATGGACTGGGCTGCTCCAACTACCCAGACTCAGGTGAGAGCCTTTTTAGGCCTGACTGGGTACTACAGAAGATTTGTCAAGGGGTATGGATCAATAGTGGCACCCCTGAATGACTTAACCTCTAAGAAAATGCCCAAAAAGGTTCAGTGGACAGCTAGCTGTCAAAAGGCATTTGATGACCTGAAGCAGGCCATGTGCACTACTCCCATTCTGCAAAGTCCTGATTACTCCAAAAAGTTCATTGTGCAAACAGATGCATCTGAGTTGGGGGTAGGGGCTGTACTGTCACAGTTGAATGATGAAGGTCAGGATAGGCCAGTAGCTTTTATTAGCAGAAGGCTAACCCCCAGAGAGAAACGTTGGTCAGCCATAGAGAGGGAGGCCTTTGCTGAGGTTTGGGCTCTGAAGAAGCTGAGGCCATACTTGTTTGGCACTCACTTCCTTGTTAAAACAGACCACAAGCCCCTCTTATGGCTAAAACAGATGAAGGATGAAAACCCCAAACTTTTGAGGTGGTCCATTTCCCTACAGGGGATGGACTATACAGTGGAACATAGACCTGGGAGTAACCATGCCAATGCAGATGGACTCTCCAGATATTTCCGCTTAGAACATGAATACTTAACTGCTCAAGGTTAGTTTAATGTCCCTGCTTTTGGGGGGGGGGAGTTGTGTAGGAGAGTAGGATCTGCCTCTTATGGTTACCCCCACTTTTTGCTGGTGTATCACTGTTTTTCGACTTTAGTCTGGCTGGGGCCCTGCTGTCCAGGACCCCAGCCTAGCTGCTTCCTCTCTAAATTGATTCCCTGTACCTTAAGTAGACTTCAGATTGGATTCTGGGGTTCCCTTATAAGTCCCTAGTATATGGTATACTATGTACCCAGGGCATAGGTACCCCAGAGGCCTACCAGGGGCTGAAGAATGTATTGTGCCACCCCTGGAAGGCCCTCCAAAATGACACCACAGGACTGCTACTGCAGCCTGGGTAAGGTGGTGCATGCACCCCTTGCAGAGATATAGGTTCCCTATATCTCACCTAACACTGCACATAGAAACCTATCAGTCACCCCTATGGCAGGCCTTATCAATCCTGAAGGCAGGGTGCTTGGTTATATGTGAGAGGGTGCCCATGCATGAGCAGAGCCCCTCTGCAGCCCTCGGAATATCCTATCCAGGGTTGTCTGTGGTGCAGCCTGACCATATACTCTTAGGTGCATTAAATCTAAACGGTAAATGCTAACTTTGGGATGGCTGCACGGAAACATGTTGTGTTTGGTGTCAAACACCTTGGAATCATACCTCCACACCAGTTCCTGGTGTGGGAGTATGATCCCACCCTTCTAGAGGGAGAGACATGACAGCACCGGTATACCAGGTACCAACTACACAGAGCCTGGCATCACAAAATGGATGCTGCAGCCACAGACATGAGTCTGGCCTCCTGCTGCTGACTGAAACTCTGGCAGGGGAGGCATGGACAATAGGTTTCCTGTCTCAGGGAGGTGTTGTCACCTCCCAGACAGGCCTTAGTGGATTAGGGCTGGGTGGTGCCCTCTCTGAGTGCTTTGAAGTCCTACATTGGGGGCACATTTGGTGTCCTCGTGCATACCCCAGTTCAAACCGGTTGCAGGGGCTGCCAGCCCCTGCTCTGGCATGAAACTGGACAAAGGAAATGGGTGTAGCCACCACTCTTTCCAAACCCTCCCATAGGTGGGTCCCCAGAGTTAGTCCAACCCCTTTTCTTGGTATAAGTAGGGGAACCCTGGCAACAGGACTTTAGATATCCCTGGATGAAACTCTGAAGCTGAATCCTGGACCTTCGATGCTCTACATTAACATTAGAGGACTGAAGAATCTCCCTTGGAGTCAAGGAGTGACTCCCCTGCTTGGCAGGCACCAACAAAGCATCTGTCCGGTCTGCATCGCTGAAGCTCCTGCCAGACGCTGAAGTCTTTGCATCCCCAGAGATGGATTTCCAGACTTCCCCAAGGCTGCCCTGAGTCCCCAGCAAAGCTGAGGCCCGTAGCTGTCGTGGGTAATGTGGAACCCTGACCCCTGGACACCGAGCATATTTGCAAGTGCATCAACTTCCTGACATCTCTCGAAGCTGTGCTTTAGGTTCCAAGTATCCCTAGCCCCAAGCACCAATTGCAGTGAAGATCACTGGCCTACACTCCACGAGTGTCCTGTGGGCCAGCTCCAAGTGCGACCGCTCGAGGTTCCTTTGCGATCTCCAGTACATTGGCTAGTGGGTCCCCACGAAGGCAACTCTTCAACTGTTTGGGCTTTTCTGATTGCTCCAGTCTTGCCCTGACTTACCCTTGCTGGGTGAGTCCCTCAGTCCTTGCTGGTCTGCACCGCAGCCTTTTCTTCACTTCCCCATGACTTGCCATTGCCAAGGCTGGTTGGGTCCAATCTGGTCGCCGACACCACAGCACTCGACAGACTTTGTGGCTCAGCTCGAATCCAGCTCCTGGTTGTCGTTGACACCTCCTGGACCTCGTGGCTGAAGAGTCAAGGCACCTGTCAACTCAACTGAAGCACCCGACATCTGAGGGCATTCGGCTATTGTGCCCCTGGTCACTGGCTAGTGACCCAGACTCTGTCCCCTCTGCTTTCAGGTCTTCCTTTTCCTCGATCCAGGCTTGGATCACTCCGGACACTCTTCTTCTCCACGGCAGCAGCACTTTTCCAGCGGTCGCCATTGAAAACGACGACGATTCCCGACACATTTTAACACGTATGCACCCGGCTTCCCTGGGTGAGGTAACTCGAGTATTTCAGTACTCACGTGGGTGTGGGCCCTAGAAACTCTTAAGTTTTAAGGGGTTAACTGGAAGTCCTCTCCGAAGTGTCCTTTTTCTTTAAAAATCTAACTGCAACTTTCCCCATAGAAGTCAACGGTGGCTCGTGACTGTGTTCTCACACTGCACGCGTCCCTCGTGGGTCCCCTGTGTCACTACCTTGGGTGGTTCCTTGCGTTCCAAGCACTTCTACAGGCTCTAGGCCTTGTGTCTAGTTCAGTTGTGGTTCTTATACCACTATTTTAGTATATGGTTTGGTACGCCCCTAGGTCTCAAACGTGTATTGTGCTAAATACTGCTGATATTTGACTTGTAACTTATGTACTTCGAACTCTAGCCTCATAAAGAGACTAGAGGGGTGTGTTTAAGACTAAACACATATATTTTATATATATACCTGGTGTGGTCCTCTTTCATTTGGTCACTCAAGAGATTATAGACTGGTAAAACAAGCTGCTTTACATTCCTCCAAGACTTAGCCTGAAGGCTGCTCTCCATAGCTACCACTAGGATAGCTTTCTATAAAGGTTGTCTTTAACCTATCATCCATAAGGGGTTGTTTGGACTGGTGCAAGGTGCCCACTAGAACTAGTGGACAGCATATGCCAGGCCAACTTCTCACAACATATTTCCTGTCCCTTTTGTTACTCATGTACTGTTTTCACAATGTATTGTACGGAAGCAAACCAGTATTCATAGATTAAAAAATAAAATGGGTATTGTTGAAGCTAAACTGCATCAGCAAAAAAAGCAGCATGATGATGTATATGCGGGCAAACATCATTAGACCATCACACATGCTTCATGACATATGGACTGTGAGAAGTTGGCCTGGTATATGCTGTTCACTAATTAAAGTGGACACCTTGCACCAGTACAATTCGACTCTTACGGTAGTTAGGTTTAAGACAACCTTTAGAGAAAGCTATCCTAGTGGTAGCTGTGGAGAGCAGCCTTCAGGCTAAGTCTTGGAAGGAATGTAAAGCAGCTTGTTTTACCACACAATCTCTTGAATCACCAAATGAAAAGACACCACACAGGTATATATATAAAATATATATGTATTTATTACTCAACAACTCTCTACTAATCTCTTTATGAGATTAGAAGTCAGGAACATATACACAAATCAACGTTTCACAATAAATTAAGCACAAATATGGATGGGGCCCTAGGGGCGTACCAGACCATATACTAAAAAAGAGACTTAGGAACAACGACTTGCAAAGGGACAAGGCCTAGGGCCTTCAGGAGTGCTGGGGCCTCACAAAACCACCCAAGGTAGGTAAGTAAAGGACCCACGGGAGACGCGTGCAGAGTGTGAACACAGGCGCGGGTCGCCGTTGACTTCAATGGGGCAAGTCGCGGTTGGAAATTAAGAGTTTAAGGGCACTTCGGGAGAACCTACAAGCAAGTCACTTACAGGGTAAGTAGTTCTAGGGCCAACACCCACAGGAGCACCGTAGTGCTGGAGTTACCTCACCCAGGGAAGCCGGGTGCATAGGTGTCCTTTGGTGTCGGGTCGCGGCGTCGTTTTCAATTGAAGCCAATGAAGACTTGCTGCTTGTGGAGGCAGGAGAAGTGTCCGGTGGAATCCAAGCCTGGATTCGGAAGAAGGAGGACCTGAAAGCAGAGGGGACAGTGTTCAAAGTCACTTGGCAGTGACCCGGGGCAAGGAAGATGAATGCCCACCGTCGTCGACAGCTTCAGGTAGTTCACAGGTGTCTTGACTCTTCAGCCACGAGGTCCAGGAGGTGTCAAGGATGATCAGGATCTGGATTCAGTGTGTGCCACAAAGTCTGCAGCTTACTGCCATGTTGGCGACCTGATTGGAGCCAACAAGCCTTGGTAACAGCAAGTCTCGTGGAAGGGACAAAAAGTCAGTGGTGCAGACCAGCAAGGTCTGTGGAACTCACCCAGCAAGGATAAGTCAGGGCGGACCTGGAGCAACCAGGGGAGCCCTTGGGATTTGTAGAAAAGTCTTCAGGGGACCCACAAGCCAGCCGGCAAGGGATCGCAAAGACGCCTCAGGAGGATTCACTCAACAGGGGCCCACGGTCACTCAGGACAGGTTAGGCTGCTGATCTTGGGTGGAATCTTTGCTAGAGGCTGGAACCACACGTGGTCCAAAGCACAAGTTCATAGAATGTCGTGAAGGGGTTGCACTTGACAATAGTGCACGGACCCCAGGGATGGCTGTTTCTCGTTACTCGTGGGGTCCACTTGCCTCAGCTTCGCTGGGGACTCACGACGGCCTTGGAGAAGTCAGGAAATCCTCTTCCTGGGCTGCAGGGACTTCGGACTCTGGCGGGAGCGGCATAGTTTGTGACTGTTGTTTGTAGTTTTAGGTGCCTGCCAAGCAGGGGAGTCACTCCTTGACTCCAAGGGAGATTCTTCAGTCTTCCAGAGGTAGTGGAATGTTGAAGGTCCAGGATTCTTCTTCAGAGCGTCGTCCAGGGATATCTAGTTTGCAATGGCAAGGGTTCCCTATCTTATACTATAAGGAAGGGAGGGACTAGCTCTATGAGCCCACCTATGGGAGGGTCAGGGGAGTGGGTGGCTACACCCACTTCCCTTTGTCCAGTTTCATGCCAGAGCAGGGGCAGGTAGCCCCTGAGCTGGTTTGAACTGGTGTATGCACAGAGGAGCCTACTGCTCCCCCAGTGCAGGACTTCAAAGCACTCTAGGAGTGCACCCACCCAGCCCCAATACACTAAACCCTGTCTGGGAGGTGGTCACACCTCCCTGCGACAGGATACCTATTGTTGGGCCTCCTCCACTGCGAGTTTCGGTCATCAGCAGGAGGGCAGCCCAGTGTCTGTGACTGGTGGCATCCATTTTGTGATGCCAGGGCTCTTCAGGATTCTACCGTGTTTCCACAGTAGGTACATGTCTCTCCCTCTAGAAGGGTGGGATCATACTCCCATACCAGTTACTGGTGTGGGGGTATGATTTCAAAGTGTTTGACACCAAACACGACATGTTTTGATGCAGCCATTCCAAAGTTAGCATTTACCGCGAGGATATAATGCACTTAAGAGTATATGTTTTGACCGCACTCACAAACAGCCTCAGAGAATGGACTCTGAGGGCTGCAGAGGGGCCCTGCTCAGGCAGAGGCACCCCCTCACATAGAAACCAAGCACCCTGCCCTCAGGATTGATAGGGCCTGCCTTAGGGGTGACTGATAGGTTTAAATGTGTGTGCAGGAGAGATGTAGGGAACCTATATCTCAGTGAGGGGTGTTAGCACCTCCTCACCCAGGCTGCAGTAGCAGGCCTGTGGTGTCAGATTTAGTCTGCTTCCCAGGGGTGGCATAATACATGCTTCAGCCCCTGGTAGGCCTGTGAAGTACCTATGCCCTTGGTACCTAAGGTACCATATACTAGGGACTCATAAGGCACCACAGTATCCAATCACTAGTGCACCTAGAGTGCACTCCAAGTCGTTTAGAGAGAACAGAGAGGCTGGGGCCCTGTTTGGCAGGGTCCCAGCCAGACTATAGCCAGAAACCAGTGTAAACATCAGAAAAAAAAGTGGGGGCAACATAAGAGGCAGATCCTACTCTCCTACATGGACATTTGCACTTGTACGGTATGCCGGTATGGCAGCTTTTTTTAAAAATTGCTGTTTCAAGAAGGTGGAAGCACATCTTGCAGCGGTAAATTTAAAAACAATAAAATGTGCAAAAGTGCCTTATTTGGAAAGGAGCACCATTCCGCAAATTACAGATGCTGGGACCTCTAAAAATTAAATTTAAGATAAAAAACGCAGAAAAAAACGATATGGGGAGGGGCGACAGACAAGGGATCAGCGGTTGAGCACACAGTGGTTCAAGTATAAGCTGAAGAGAGATAGGAAGAATGGGGGTAGGACAGATAGGAGAGCAAAAGAGCAGTTGGGTACGGTGAAAAGAAAAAAACAACAAGAAAAGAAGGCCTGTGTGCGCAGAAAACAGATTCGGTAGACATCTGCTGTAATATGCTATGTGCTTCAGTACTAAAAAAGTAATTTCGAGGCTGCATAGTGGAAGTTACATATCATGTTTCATTGCAAAGGTTCCACTGACTGCAGGCAAATGTAAACATGGGCCACAGAAAAGATTTCAAACACACAAAGTGTGATAGGCGGTCTGCTTGCAATAAATCTAACCAATGCCAATTGCTTGGGATAGTATTTCAACCTCTTGCTCTTTTTCCCACTATGCTACCTCACTTTGGGCACGCCACATAGTTTCAGTCAGCAAAATTTAACTCAACACTACACACTTCCAAGGCATAGAATTCAACTCTATACATTTCCGTTCCACACCACATAGTTCGACTACAAACTTTATATTTCAACTCACCAACAAAATTACACAACACACCACATACATTCAATCCACACTACAGAATTCCACATCATGTCACCAAATTCAACAGCACACCACATAACTAAACTTCACAACATACCACTCCACAACACAAAATGCCATTCCACTCTATAACACATAATCCCACTCCACATACTTCCAATACACTCACTACTGCATAATTACTATTCACATATTTCCACTACACTTCATGCCACATAATTTCACTACAGAAATCCACTCCACACAATTCCACAACTAGCAATTCCAATCCAACCCATGTAATTCCACTCCACACCACATACATCCACTACACTCCAATCCAAATCACATAGGTAAAATACATTGTCATTTACATCGTCAATACCTCTAACTCTCTCAAATGCGAGACCAATTTGCATTGCAAATGCTTGTTTTCTAGTGAGGTTGATGGGAGAAAGGGGGTGGTGGACCGGTGTCCCACCGTTAAATGCCCCCCCCCCATACCACCACCACCGGGGACATATACAGCCACGAGCCACCATACACAGACATTTCCCTCAGCCTGGGAATGGTGATGTGGTTCCTGGTTTACATTTTATTTACTCTTGATTCGGTAACAGTAGTTCTCTTTTCCAGGATGGGGGTTCTGTAGTTTTTCTTTTTTCTTTTCCTGCAACATTTTTGTTCATGTATAGAGTGTACTGTGAAACGAGTCTCTTGGAGGTGTCTGTGTGTAAGTTTAGGATGTGGGTCTTGGAGGTGTCTGTGTGTAAGTTCAGGTTGTGGGTCGGTGTTTGTAAGGGGCCACGACTGACAGCTGTGAAGCTCAGGCAGAAGACAGTGTAAATTTCTCACAGTGCCTGGCACTGGGTCAACCCGGGGGTTCGTAATACATGCTCATACAATCCTTGGTCTCTCTGCAGAGTGCTCAGAGCAATGTATTTGTGATTATATTGAAAAGTGTGTGAAGGACATACACAGCTATCAAAATAGGGACAGAGCGAAAGTTAAAGCAAATACTGTGCTTACAAGTGAGTGGGCGCTGTGTGTGGGGGAAGGGAAGGAGATGCAAGAAAGTAGTCACAGGGGTGAGTGAAAAGCGCGCTCTGACTAGGGAAGAGGTGAGGTGTGAAATATACATTATTTCAGAAAAGATATGAGGAGAAATGAAGCTCAATGTCTAACAAAGAGATTGCAGGACAGAGTGTTGTGAAGACAAAGAAAGTGATTGAGGCTCTGAAGACCTTGGCCATACTAAGGTTTAATTCAAATTCTGCTAAAATATAAATGAAGGAGAGGAAGAGAGAGAGAGAGAGAGATGTGTGGTGTGTGTGTGTGCGTGTATATATATATATATATATATATATATATATATATATATATATATATTCACTGAAAAAACACAGGTCTCAGGGACGTTATAGTTAGAAATTATCATTTAAAAAACCTTAGAAATTCACTGAAAAAACCACAGGTTTCAGGGACGTTATAGTTAGTTGGACATTTCACTCGTACAAAACCAGAGAAAGTCAGCCGTTAAAGTTAGTTGAGCTAACTATAACTCGCGCCCCGCAATGCACTGCTGATGACGTCACATATTACATCATTCATAACATGGTCAGTGACATCACTGATGACATCTCAAATGACATCACTGATGACATCACTGATGACATCATCCAGTGAATATGTGTTTCTGTAAAGTTTATATATGTTTTGTATAATATATATAATATATAAAATATATATATAAATATTATATTACCTACTGGTGGTCGCCAGTAGGTAGTTATAGTTAGGACCTAGTTTCCATAGGAAAAGCATTTTTTCTTTTCCCAATAACTTTGGCGCCAATTGACGAATCTTTGTGAAATTCTCAAAAGTAATGGGGTGCGCCGTTCAGCTCCTGTATTGAAAGTTTCAGGGTGATTCATCAAGCAGGGGCCGAGAAAAAAGGGGGGTCCCAAAACATGTTTTCTCCATGTTTTGTTCCATATGAAACTTTAGACAAAGCTACAGCCCGAACTGCTGAACGGAATTACACCAAATTTAGCAAAATTGGTTCAGAAAGAGTCCTTTTTCTTAAATGGTGTAGTATTTGAGATATTAGAGGAAAAAAAATATATATATTTGGGCGGAGCCTAACCCCGAGCACGAGCTTGGCTCTGATTGGCTGCCAACACTTCAAACCAGGAAGTGTTGGCAGCCATCTTGTGCCTCGGACTGAGAGAGAAAGAAAAGGTGAGAGAAAGATAAAAAAAACAAGAAAAGGAGGCAGGGTGAAAACACCCTGACCCCACAGGCCTGCTCAGGCCCAAAAAAAGCATATTTTTTTAAATTTTCGGGTGGGGTTGCGCCGGTGCGCAAATCAGTCTGAACATTTTTTTAAAATGAAGCGCGATCTCCCGTGCTTTGTTTTCAATGCCCCTATGTGGGCCAAGTCCCGGGGGCAATTTATTTATGTAGCGGGGGCCCGCCGGCACCCCCGCAGCCCTGGGGACAGCCACCTCCCCAGGGCTATGTAAATTATGTGCGGGAGGGCATGCAGCCCCCGGGGCTTGTTTTTTATTAATCTGTGGGTGGCCTCCAAGGCCCCCCCAAGCCCCGGGGACCACCACCCCCTTGGGCTTTTCTTAAATATTCACAGGGGCACATGGCCCCCCCGCTGCCCTTGGGACCACCACCCCCTGGGGCTTGTATTTTTTATAAAAATAAAACCTGTGTGGGGGGCTCGAGCCCCCCCACATGCCCCGGGGACCACCACGTCCCTGGGGCACTAAGTATGTAAATGCAGGGGTCCATTACGGACCCCGAGCCCCGGGGACCACCACCTCCCTTGGGATTTAAATAGTAGGGAGGGGGGCAGTGCAGCCCCCCTCCGGAGCCCTTGATGGCCCTGGGGACCGCTACCCCCCAGGGGGTGCGTTTGCACAGTGGTGCAGGGAGGGGGCATGGCCTGATGTGACATGTTTTAAGTTGGGGGATTAAGTCCCCATGAATCCTGAGGGTCCCTGGGGGCCAACTAGCCCACCAGGTACATCCAGTAAGCGCCACAGAGTTGCGTTGTAGAGAGGTGTAAAAAGAGGCGTGGCCTCGGACCACCTCTCAGCAACACAGCTCTGTGGCACTTACTGGAGGTACCTGGTGGGCTAGTTGGCCCCCAGGGACCCTCAGGATTCAAGGGGAATTAATCCACCAACTTAAAACCCGCCAGGGGGTGCGTTTGCACAGTGGTGAAGGGAGGGGCCGGGGCCTGATGTGACATGTGTGTAGTTATCCAATCACTCCGCCAAAACCCAAGCACTTATAAATTCACCATGCACTCTCCTTGCAGTACTCTAATCATCCTGACACTACCCATGTACTCATGCAATGACCCAGGCACTAACACATGCACTGCTGCAATCCTCTGAGCACTACTAATGCAGTCCAGCCATCTCCTTGTCACTACCCATGCACTCCTCCAATCACCCAGCCAGTTCCATGTCCTTATCTAATCACTGTGCCAAAACACAAGCACTTATAAATTTACCATGCACTCTCCTTGCAGTACTCTAATCATCCAGTCACTACCCATGTACTCATGCAATGACCCAGGCAGTAACACATGCACTGCTAAAATCCCCTGAGCACTACTGATGCAGTCAAGCCATCTCCTTGTCACTACCCATGCACTCCTGCAATGACCCAGCCAGTTCCATGTCCTTATCTAATCACTGTGCCAAAACACAAGCACTTATAAATTCACCATGCATACTCCTTGCAGTACTCTAATCATCCAGTCACTACCCATGTACTCATGCAATGACCCAGGCACTAACACATGCACTGCTACAATCCCTGTGTACTACTGATGCAGTGCAGCCATCTCCTTGTCACTACCCATGCACTCCTCCAATCACCCAGCCAGTTCAATGTCCTTATCTAATCACTGCGCCTAAGCACAAGCACTTATAAATTCACCATGCACTCTCCTTGCAGTACTCTAATCATCCAGTCACTACCCATGTACTCATGCAATGACCCAGGCACTAACTCATGCACTGCTGCAATCCCCTGAGCACTACTGATGCAGTCCAGCCATCGCCCTGTCACTACCCATGCTCTCCTCCAATCACCGTGCGAGCACCATGTACTTATCCAATCACTCTGCCAAAACCCAAGCACTTATAAATTCACCATGCACTCTCCTTGCACTACTCTAATCATCCAGCCACTACCCATATACTCATGCAATGACCCAGACACTAACTCATGGCAAATAGAGAGGAGGTCATGCTAATCACAGGGGTACCCCAACACATAGTGTTCCCTAGTGTATGTAGGTGTTTTCACTGTATTCTAAGTGTCTTTTAGCATAGCACTGTCTCTAGGCCTGGGTAGTCAGTTACCACCAGTACCCTTCAGCAAAAAGTTGGGGGCACAGGAGGACTTTCTGCTCCTCTGTTGGTTCTTTCTGCACTTCTCTTTCTTCTTCTTGCACTTTTCTTCATCTTTCTGGACTTCTGTTGCCTCTTTCTGCATTTGTCTTGCTTCTTTCTGCACTTTTCTTCCTCTTTCTTTACATGTCCTACCTTTGTAGGCATAGTTAGAAATTAGCATTTAAAAAACCTTTGAAATTCACTGAAAAAACATAGGTTTCAGGGACGTTATAGTTTGAAATTAGCATTTAAAAAACCTTTGAAATTCACTGAAAAAACCACAGGTTTCAGGGACGTTATAGTTAGTTGGACATTTCACTCGTACAAAACCAGAGAAATTCGGCCGTTATAGTTAGTTCAGCTAACTATAACTCGCGCCCCCGCAATGCACTGCTGATGACGTCACATATTACATCATTCACGACATGGTCAGTGACATCACTGATGACATCACTTATGACATCTCAAATGACATCACTGACGACATCACTGATGACATCATCCATGTTATAATCGGATGCACCTCCTCATACCCAATAACCTTTGATACACCCACTCTAAAATACAGACTGCCATTTTCGAAACCATAGACACACCAATACCAGATAGTACATACCAACTCACTAATTCCTAGGTCTACACACATATCCACTCATTCACCCATACAGTCACTCAAACATGCAGTCAACCATCAATACGGCATTATCATATGCACTCACATAGCTATACAGACACTCACACATTGCCACTCATCCATAGAGTTACTCACACACCTAGACAGTCATGCAAAGAATCAATCACACTCCCATTTCCTCACCTATACAGTTATACACACACCACCTCACTTATTAAAACATATACTAACACATACTTACTCTCTTATACAATCACTGATACAAGTACACACTCATCCATACAGCCACTCTCACAATCACTGACTCTCACGTATAGTCATTTATATACTCCAACTCTCACATATACTGCCTTTTACATATGTACTTACTTGGACATGTACACTGAGACATCCAATATCTCACCAACACACCCATACACACACTCACCTGCCCATACAGCTGTTTCCACATGCACTCTTGAAGCCATACACCCAGTTAATCAACCACTCACACATCTATGCACAGTCACACACCTCTCACCCACCCACACACACACTCAGTCTCCCATACAAATACTCAGGCAACCAATCAATAACCCATATAGACACTCATGTAGCTACTGACCAACACATGCAACAGCTTACACAACAACAGACATACTGATACACACATGTCAGACAGTTTAGTCACTAACCCATGCATTCAGTAAGACACATTTAATCACTCATTTATACAGTCAGTCACACACCTACTAAATCCTTCATCCAGACACTTATACACCCTCTCATTCTTCAATACACCTTGACATATATATAAAACATATTTAAACTTTACAGAAACACACAGTCACTGGATGATGTCATCAGTGATGTCATTTGAGATGTCATCAGTGATGTCATCAGTGATGTCACTGACCATGTCATGAATGATGTAATATGTGACGTCATCAGCAGTGCATTGCGGGGGCGCAAATTATAGTTAGCTGAACTAACTATAACAGGGGCATTTCTATGGTTTTGTACGAGTGAAATGTCCAACTAACTATAACGTCCCTGAAACCTGTGGTTTTTTCAGTGAATTTCTAAGGTTTTTTAAATGCTAATTTCTAACTATAACGTGCCTGAAACCTATGGTATTTTCAGTGAATTTCAATGGTTTTTTATATGCTAATTTCTAACTATGTCTACAAAGTTAGGACATGTGAAGAAAGATGAAGAAAAGCGCAGAAAAAGCAAGACAAATGCTGAAAGAGGCAACAGAAGTCCAGAAAGACGAAGAAAAGTGCAGGAAGAAGCAAGAGATGTGCAGAAAGAACCAACAGAGGAGCAGAAAGTCCTCCTGTGCCCCCAACTTTTTACTGACGGGTACTGGTGGTAACTGACTCTGAATAACCAGGACCGGAGCCAGTGCTATATTAAAAGACACTTAGAATACAGTAAAAACACCTACATACACTAGGGAACACTATGCATTGGGGTACCCCTGTAATTAGCATGACCTCCTCTGTATTTGCCATGAGTTAGTGCCTGGGTCATTGCATGAGTACAGGAGTAGTGACTGGATGATTAGAGTACTGCAAGGACAGTGCATGGTGAATTTATAAGTGCCTGGGTTTTGGCGGAGTGATTGGATAAGTACATGGTGTGTGCTGGGTGATTGGAGGAGTACATGGGTAGTGACAGGGCAATGGCTGGACTGCATGGGTACTGCTTAGGGTATTGTAGCAGTGCATGAGTTAGTGCATGGGTCATTGCATGAGTGCATGTTTAGTGACTGGATGATTAGAGTGCTGCAAGGAGAGTGCATGGTGAATTTATAAGTGCTTGGGTTTTGGCGGAGTGATTGCATAAGTACACACATGTCACATCAGACACCGCCCCCTCGCTTCACCACTGTGCAAATGCACCCCCTGGCGGGTTTTAAGTTGGGGGATTAATTCCCCTTGAATTCTGATGGTCCCTGGGGGCCAACTAGCCCACCAGGTACCTCCAGTAAGCACCACAGAGCTGCATTGCAGAGAGGTGGTCAGAGGCCACGCCCCTTTTTACACCTCTCTGCAACGCAACTCTGTGGCGCTTATTGGACGTACCTGGTGGGCTAGTTGGCCCCCAGGGACTCTCAGGATTCAAGGGGACTTAATTCCCCAACTTAAAACGTGCCACAGGGCGCGTTTGCACACTTGTCACATCAGGCCACGCCCCCTCCCTGCACTACTGTGCAAACGCACCCCCTGGTGCATTGTAAATTGGCGGATTAAGTCCCCTTGAGTCCTGAGGGTCCCTGGTGGCCAACTAGCCCACCAGCTACCTCCAGTAAGCGCCACACAGCTGCGTTGCAGTGTGGTGTAAAAAGGGGGCGTGGCCTTGGACCACCTCTCTGCAACGCAGCTCCCTTGCGCTTACTGGAGGTGCCTGGTGGGCTAGTTGGCCCCCAGGGACCATCAGGATTCAAGGGGACTTAATCCCCCAACTTAAAACGCGCCAAAGGGTGCGTTTGCACACTTGTCACATCAGGCGACGCCCCCTCTCTGCACCACTGTGCAAACGTACCCCCTGGAGCGTTGTAAATTGGGGGATTAAATCCCCTTGAGGTCTGAGGGTCCCTGGGGCCCAACTAGCCCACCAGGGACCTCCAGTAAGCACCACAGAGCTGCGTTGCACAGAGGTGTAAAAAGGGGCGTGGCCTCTGAACACCTCTCTGCAACGCAGCTCCCTGGTGCATACTAGAGGTACCTGGTGGGCTAGTTTGCCCCCAGGGACCCTCAGGATTGAAGGGGATTTAATCCCCTAGTTTACAATGTGCCAGGGGGTGCGTTTGCACACTTGCTATGTCAGGCCCCGCCCCCTCCCTGCACCACTGTGCAAACGTGCCCCCTGGCGCGTTGTAAATTGGGGGATTAATTCCCCTTGAGTCCTGAGGGCCAACTAGCCCACCAGGTACCTCCAGTAAGCGCCACAGAGCTGCGTTGCAGAGATGTGTAAAAAGGGGCGGGGCCTCTGAACACCTCTCTTAAACGCAGCTCCCTGGCGCATACTGGAGGTCCCTGGTTGGCTAGTTGGCCCCCAGGGACCCTCAGTATTCAAGGGGAATTAATTCCCCAACTTAGAACGTGCCAGGGGGCGCGTTTGCAGAGTGTTGCTGGGAGGGGGCAGGGCCTCCGGCGCGTTGCCGGTTTTTTAATTGTTTTTTATTATTTACTTATTTAGAAGGGGGGCTGTGTGGCCCCCTTCTTTTTCTTTTTTTGGGGCCCTGGGGACCCCATCTCCCAGGGCCTGACACCTTTTTTAAAAAAAAATTAAAAACGGGAGGGGGGCTGCGTGGCCCCCCTCCAGAGGCCAATTATGGCCCCAGGGACCCCATCCCCCGGGGCCTGGCCACCCTGTTTATTTTTTATTTTTTTGTTGGGAGGGGGGCCGCATGGACCCCCTCCTCAGGCCAATTATGGCCCTGGGGACCCCATCCCCGGGGCCGGCCTGCCGTGTTTTTTTAAAATTTTTATTTAGGGGAGGGTGGCCACGTGGCCCACTCACCCATACAGTCACTCATACGTGCAGTCACTCATCAAATCAGCCACTATTACATGCACTCATACACCCATACAGACACTCACACATCACCACTCACCCATAGAGTTACTCACACGCCTAGTCAGTCACCCAAAGAGTCAATCACAATGCCATTTACTCACCTATACAGTTATACACACACCACCTCACTTATTCACAGATACTAACATATACTTACTCTCTTATACAATCACTGACACAAGCACACACTCATCCATACATCCACTCTCACAATCACTCACTTTCACATACAGTCACTTATATACTCTAACACTCACATATACTGCCATTCACATATGCAGTTACTCACACATATACCACTGAGACATCCATTCACTCACCAACACAGCCATATTCACACTCACTCACCCATACAGCCCTCGCAGATGCACTCATGAACCCATAAACCCAGTGAATCAACCACTCACACATCCATGCAGGTAGTCACACAACACACAGACACTCAAGCACCCATACAGGTACTCAGAAAACCAATCAATAACCCATATAGACACTCTTGTACCTATTCTCCAATCCATGCAGCCACTTAAACACCAACTGACAGACTGACACAGACATTCACACAGATTAGTCACTCACCCATACATTCACCCAGACACGTATAATCACTCACTTATACAGTCAGTCACACACTGACTGAATCATCATATATATATCACATTCTTAAACGTTTTAGAAACATTCACAGTCACTGGATGATGTCATCAGTGATATCATCAGTGATGTCATTTGAGATGTCATCAGTGATGTCACTGACCATGTCATGAGTGATGTAATATGTGACGTCATCAGCAGTGCATTGCGGGGGCGTGAGTTATAGTTAGCTCAGCTAACTATAACGGCTGAATTTCTTTGGTTTTGTACGAGTGAAATGTCAGACTTACTATAAGGTCCCTGAAACCTGTGGTTTTTTCAGTGAATATCTAAGGTCTTTTAAATGCTAATTTCTAACTATAACGTCCCTGAAACCTGTGGTTTTTTCAGTGAATTTCAATGGTTTTTTATATGCTAATTTCTAACTATGCCTACAAAGTTAGGACATGTGAAGAAAGAGGAAGAAAAGCGCAGAAAGAAGCAAGACAAATGCTGAAAGAGGCAACAGAAGTCCAGAAAGACGAAGAAAAGTGCAGGAAGAAGCAAGAGATGTGCAGAAAGAACCAACAGAGGAGCAGAAAGTCCTCCTGTGCCCCCAACTTTTTACTGACGGGTACTGGTGGTAACTGACTCTGAATAACCAGGACAGGAGCCAGTGCTATACTAAAAGACACTTAGAATACAGTAAAAACACCTACATACACTAGGGAACACTATGCGTTGGGGTACCCCTGTAATTAGCATGACCTCCTCTGTATTTGCCATGAGTATAATATCTCAAAAACTACTGAACGGATTTACACCATTTGAAAAAAAGGGCGCTTTCTGAACCAAGCACTACCTTTTTGCCAAATTTGGTGTAATTCCGTTGAGCAGTTTTGGCTGTAACCGTGTCTAAAGTTTCCTATGGGAAAATGATTTTTGACCTCTACTTTTTGAATTTCTCAGGAACTACTGAACGGATTTACACCATTTAAATAAAGGGTGCTTTCTGAACCAAGGGCTACCTTTTTGCCAAATTTGGTGTAATTCTGTTCAGCAGTTCTGGCTGTAGCCGCGTCTAAAGTTTCCTATGGGAAATAACATGGGGAAAACGCGTTTTGGGACCCCCCTATTTTCTCGTCCCCCAGTTGACGAATCACCCCGAAACTTTCAGGATTGGAGCTGACCGGAGCGCCCCACTAGTTTCGAATTTTTCGCAAAGATTTGTCATCCGGCGCCAAAGTTATTGGGAAAAGAAAAAACGCTTTTCCTATGGAAACTAGGTCCTCACTATAACTATCTACTGGCGACCGCCAGTAGATAATATATATATATATATTCACTGAAAAAACCATAGGTATCAGGGACGTTATAGTTAGTTGGACATTTCACTCGTACAAAACCATAGAAATTCCCCCGTTATAGTTAGTTCAGCTAACTATAACTTGTGCGCCCGCAATGCACTGCTGATGACGTGACGTCACATATTACATCACTCATGACATGGTCAGTGACATCACTCATGACATCACTGATGACATCTCAAATGACATCACTGATGACATCATCCTTGTGATAGAGTGGCAGACCTCCTCTCACCCTAATATAACCTTTGATACACATACTCAAAAATACAAACTAACATTTTCAAAACAATGGACATACCAATACCAGTTACAACACACCTATTCAGTAATTACAAGATCTACACACACATCCACTCATTCACCAACAGTCCCTATAAAATCACTCATACATGTACTCACTCATCATATGTACTCATACACCTATACATCCTGTTACACACCGCTACTCATCCATAGAGTTACTCACACACATAGTCACACATGCAAACAAAGTATCAAACTTCCATTTACTCGCATATACAGTTATACACACACTACCACACTTACTTCTACAGAAACTTACACATACTTACTCTCTTAAACAATCACTTATAGAAACACCTACTTATTTGTACAGGAACTCTTCCAATCACTCACTCTCACATATACTCACTTATATACACCAATACTCACATATACTAGTTTAAAACATATGTAGTTACTCATAAAGACACTATTGAGACAGTCATTCACTCACTAACACACCCATACACATACTCATCCACCTATACAGTCCTGCACACATTCTGTCTTCAACACATACAAACAGTGAGTCACTCATTCATGCATCTATGCACTAAGTAATACCCCCACCGAACCATACAGACACTCAGACACTCATACTGATACTCAAAAAACCAACTAATAACCCATATAGACACTCATGTAGCTACTCACCAACCCATGCAGCCACTTATACACAAAGTGAGAGACTGATACAGATATTTTCATATTTAAACATTACTCACTAACCCATGTATTCACTAAGATACACTTAGTCAGTTATACAATCAATTTTACAAAAAAATCATCCATTTAGACACTTATATACCCATTTATTCTTCCATCGACCTTGAGATATACATATATAAAACATATTTAATTTTCAGAAAAACACACATTCACTGGATGATGTCATCAGTGATGTCATAAGTGATGTCATTTGAGATGTCATCAGTGATGTCATGAGTGATGTAATATGTGACGTCATCAGCAGTGCATTGCGGAGCGCACGAGTTATAGTTAGCTGAACTAACTATAACGGGGGAATTTCTATGGTTTTGTACGAGTGAAATGTCCAACTAACTATAATGTCCCTGAAACCTATGGTTTTTTCAGTGAATTTCAAAGGTTTTTTAAATGCTAATTTCTAACTACAACGTGCCTGAAACCTATGATTTTTCAGTGAATTTCTAAGGTTTTTTAAATGCTAATTTCTAACTATAACGTGCCTGAAACCTATGGTTTTTTCAGTGAATATATATATATTTATTATACTATGTATACATGTGAAAATGTCTCGGTCCCCTGTTTGCGTCGGTGGCACGGAAAAAATGGGTGGGACTGACGTCAGCACGCTGACGAGGTCCTCTTATGGCTCCGATGACGTCATACGGTGTCGCGAGCGGAGCCGTGCTCGTTGACGTGGGAGAGCTAGGAAAGAATTTCTGTGGAATGCTGGTGCAGGGGATATTCACCTAAGTGTTCAGGCTAGTCCTTTGGGAGCAACTGTTTATGTTGCCACTCCAGAAACCGAAACCAGTGATCCAAGGGCAGAGGCCCTGCAGATGGCACACGAGGTGGGGTGCCCAGTCGTGTGCACCGGCGGGGCAGCGAAGTGACAAGCACCACAACCCACAAAAAAGGTAACGAGGGCACTGAATAACACTTCTCTTTGTATCTGGCAGGAACAACGAAGTTAAAATGCCCTAGTACCAAAATGTAGAATTAGTGCTACAACGGTCTTCAAGAGGACCTGCGATGCCGCTTCTGCCTCCCATACCCTGGAGGCGGCACATGGGTCACGCGGTACGGTCATACTGTGGTGGGACACACACTCGTTGACCTCTCATGGCACTGCTCCACACTTCAGGGAGGACGCTTTCCATTAGCTATGTTTTCTGATGACAAGTCGCGCCGGCCCCGTCCAATAACAGAACTCCTTTAGATCCAAACAGACTCTTCCACTCTCTCACCGGAAGAGAAACTAGGCCACGCGGACACTTTCACAATACAAAAGCCGGGAATGCACTTTTCGGTAAAAAAACCACATTCCTTCCTCCTAATTAATCAAATAAACGTCTCACTGAAGAACAGGGGCCAGCTTCGATCGGTAAACAGCCGTTACAACGACTTTTTTACTTTGCGATACCATTACAACGCATGCATTACTACGCATTTTTTTAGAACGCATGGTCATTTACCACGCATGCCTTTACAACAAATTTTGTTGTAAAGGTATGTATGGTAAATGACCATGCGTTCTAAAAAACACGTAGATGATCCATGTCATTGTAAGGAAACAGAGGCTCTTCCGTTTCCTCACAACGACGTGCACCGCCCCTCAGAGATGATGTGAAGCAGGAACCACGAGGAGAGAGGAACCATGAGGAGTGAGGGGTAAGGGGGTGTGGGCATGGGGTGGGGGTTTCTTTTCTAGGGTTTAGGGTAGTGCAGTGGTGTTTGGGTGGTGTAGGGGGTCGTGCTGGGGGTAGTGTTTTAGGGTTTAGGGTAGTGCAGTAGTGTTTGGGTAGTATAGGGGGCCATGCTGGGGGTAGTGTTTTAGGGTTTAAGGTAGTGCAGTAGTGTAGGGGGTCATGCTGGGGGTAGTGTTTTAGGGTTTAGGGTAGTGCAGTGGTGTATGGGTAGTGTAGGGCGTCATGCTGGGGTAGTGTTATAGGGTTTAGGGTAGTGCAGTGGTGTTTGAGTAGTGTAGGGGGTCATGCTGGTGGTAGTGTTTTAGGGTTTAGGGTAGTGCAGTGGTGTTTGTGTAGTGTAGGGGGTCATGCTGGGGGTAGTGTTTTATGGTTTAGGGTAGTGCAATGGTGTTTGGGTAGTGTAGGGGGTCATGCTGGGGGTAGATTTAGGGTTTAGGGTAGTGCAGTGGTGTTTGGGGAGTGTAGGGAGTCGTGCTGGGGGTAGTGTTTTAGGGTTTAGGGTAGTGAAGTGGTGTTTGTGTAGTGTAGGGGGTTGTGCTGGGGGTAGTGTTTTATGGTTTAGGGTAGTGCAGTGGTGTTTGGGTAGTGTAGGGGGTCGTGCTGGGGGTAGATTTAGGGTTTAGGGTAGTGCAGTGGTGTTTGGGTAGTGTAGGGAGTCGTGCTGGGGGTAGTGTTTTAGGGTTTAGGGTAGTGCAGTGGTGTTTGTGTAGCATAGGGGGTTGTGCTGGGGGTAGTGTTTTAGGGTTTATGTTAGTGCAGTGGTGTTTGGGTAGTGTAAGGGGTAGTGCTGGGGTAGTGTTTTAGGGTTTAGGGCAGTGCAGTGGTGTTTGTGTAGTAAAGGGGGTCATGCTGTGGGTAGTGTTTTAGGGTTTAGGGTAGTGCAGTTGTGTTTGTGTAGTGTAGGGGGGCGTGTTTTAGGATATAGGGTAGTGCAGTGGTGTTTGGGTAGTGTAGTCGGTCATGCTGGGGTTAGTGTTTTAGGGTTTAGGGTAGTGCAGTGGTGTTTGGGTAGTGTAGGGGGTTGTGCTGGGGGTAGTGTTTTAGGGTTTAGGGTAGTGCAGTGGTGTTTGTGTAGTGTGGGAGGTCATGCTGGGGGTATATTTTGGGTTTAGTGTAGTGCGGTGGTATTTGGGTAGTGTAGGGAGTCGTGCTGGGGGTAGTGTTTTAGGGTTTAGGGTAGTGCAGTGGTGTTTGGGTAGTGTAGGGAGTCATGCTGGTGGTAGTGTTTTAGGGTTTAGGGTAGTGCAGTTATGTTTGGGTAGTGTAGGGTGTCGTGCTGGGGGTAGTGTTTTAGGGTTTAGGGTAGTGCAGTGGAGTTTGAGTAGTGGAGGGGGTAGTGTTTTAGGGTTTAGGGTAGTGCGCCCAACCAGCCACAATATCCGTGGACAAAGGGGATCCTGACTCTTTGGAATGCTCCGTCAATTGAATAATTTGGGTCAAGGGCCCTACCACGTCCAAGACCTATCAATTCCTTTCTTGGGATCCCTCATATACTTGGAGAAAAAGGTACATAGTTTCTCATCAATTTCAGGCGTGTTTGCCACCTTCCCCTTCAGTGAGGGCCTGGGGCATTCTCCCCTCATCCTATTCCTGACCTCCCTTTCAAGGGGTTGATGGATTTTTCCCACCACATCCTCTGCCACTTTTGCGTCAGGTGTCCACTCTGCCGACCTAGGATGGTAAATTTGGGTAGGCTCGAACATGTCCGAGTGGAACCCGTCCCCAACCGGGGACTGAGAGGAGTGGGACTCTGGACGCCAGGGACGCCCCGAGTCCTTATCCTCATCAGAGGAGAAATCGTCCTCTGATGCACCCTCTCCCTCTAAGGGAAACCCGCCGTCGGGGTCTGCAATAGTGGTGACAGTGTCACAATTTTCTCCGGGCCCCTCCTCCTCCCGGCAGGGTGCATGTTTTAGCGTTCGCGCACTCTTGAGGAAGGTCTCCGTAAGTTATTCAAATCATTCCAAGTGCCCCGCGTTATGCTTAACGGCCCTTTTATTCCCCATCTGGGAGCTACTTGGACCCGCCACCACCAGATCTGGGTCACTGAACACCCCAGGGATGCTTTTCACCAGCTTATCAACCTGATCCCTAAGAGGAGCCAGCGCCCTAGAAATAGCCAGAGAGAGGGCTTGGTCCACTGCTGGAGGGAGAAGTTGGGGTGCCATTCCTCCTCCACTTCCTGGTAGGAGGAGTAAAAATGGTCTTCTGGAGAAGACATGATAGCAGAGGGTGTAAGCACAGAACAAATGCCCTTAAAATCCTTAAGACAGCCCCCTCGCCAGTGCTCCAACAGCTGGGCTTTCCCCGAAGCTGTTATAATAGACTGAGGCGCAATACCAATTACCACCACCAGGTGGCGCTGGTCACTAATGTGGCCGTGTGGGGAAATCACCGCGTAGCGGTGTCAAAATTAGGCGAGGGTTGGTCGGGAATCAAGCGGACACTAAAGGAGTGACCGGATTCCCAAACGCATGTAAAGTCCAGCGGGAGCGCTCGACGGATTGCCTCGCCACTTTTGCGTCAGGTGTCCACTCTGCCGACCTAGGATGGTAAATTTGGGTAGGCTCGAACATGTCCGAGTGGAACCCGTCCCCAACCGGGGACTGAAAGGAGTGGGACTCTGGACGCCAGGGACGCCCCGAGTCCTTATCCTCATCAGAGGAGAAATCGTCCTCTGATGCACCCTCTCCCTCTAAGGGAAACCCGCCGTCGGGGTCTGCAATAGTGGTGACAGTGTCGCAATTTTCTCCGGGCCCCTCCTCCTCCCGGCAGGGTGCATGTTTTAGCGTTCGCGCACTCTTGAGGAAGGTCTCCGTAAGTTATTCAAATCATTCCAAGTGCCCCGCGTTATGCTTAACGGCCCTTTTATTCCCCATCTGGGAGCTACTTGGACCCGCCACCACCAGATCTGGGTCACTGAACACCCCAGGGATGCTTTTCACCAGCTTATCAACCTGATCCCTAAGAGGAGCCAGCGCCCTAGAAATAGCCAGAGAGAGGGCTTGGTCCACTGCTGGAGGGAGAAGTTGGGGTGCCATTCCTCCTCCACTTCCTGGTAGGAGGAGTAAAAATGGTCTTCTGGAGAAGACATGATAGCAGAGGGTGTAAGCACAGAACAAATGCCCTTAAAATCCTTAAGACAGCCCCCTCGCCAGTGCTCCAACAGCTGGGCTTTCCCCGAAGCTGTTATAATAGACTGAGGCGCAATACCAATTACCACCACCAGGTGGCGCTGGTCACTAATCTGGCCGTGTGGGGAAATCACCGCGTAGCAGTGTCAAAATTAGGCGAGGGTTGGTCGGGAATCAAGCGGACACTAAAGGAGTGACCGGATTCCCAAACGCATGTAAAGTCCAGCGGGAGCGCTCGACGGATTGCCTCGCTCGGACCAGACGCGCCTGACAGGATCTCACCGCACGCAGAGCACACAGCGGGAGAAACTGCGAGGGGGAGAACGCGCTCGGGCAAGAGCCTGCTGCGCAGGGAATATGAAACAATACCAAGGCAATAATGCTAATAACGTGCACAAGAAACTGCTATACAAACAGCAACAATGTCAGATTAAGCCAAGAATGTAAGGAATGCACTTAACTGACGAGCAGTGAAGAAAGAGGAAGCGGAAGGGATGTCACGATATTATATACGATGGACTGTGATATGATTGGACTATAGTTGCCTTGGAGACTACCCCCCTAATGGTCATGGGTTGTGTAGTCTTTTGTTTAATGATTGTTGTGTTATGTTTTCTTTGAACTGCTATGCAAATAAAGTGAGGAAAGATATGCATAATCCTCGCCTCCGTCCTGCCATAGAATTCATTAAACTTTATTTGATCTGATTTAGAAACATAGATCATAAAAGTGTACATAAAAACAGTAAATCCTCTTTCCTAATACAATACAGTGAGAATTAATTAAAATCAGTAGGTAAAAACGGGTGTTACAAAGCCCGGTTCAGAGCAACTTCAGGTTATTCATATTCTAATATCTTTCAATATATTTCCATACTCCACAACTGCAGCTAATCTCATATTTCTTTTTATTTCTTTATATTGGGAATTTAACTAAATGTATGTTTATGTAGCACTTTGTTAAAAACTGTCTGGCCTTTGACAGGGGTCAGCTGATGAAGGTCTCCAAAGACTATAACATTCTTTCTGCCAAAAGACTTCCATAATCACTTCTAAAAACCTGTTGCATTCTGAGACGCACAAAGACTAGCTTTAAGTTGGAAACTTTACTAACCTCATCAATGATTACAAATTTCAGTTTCTTTAAAACCTTCGACACTTCATGACAAGAATCATCAGATAACTTAAGATGCTCCAGTGTGTTGTCATCTTCAACTGCTAACATCATAATTCGATGTTAAGTTATACCTTTTAAGTTGTGCACAGTAAGTCCAATGTGTGCTGTCACAATCTTGACTATGTGTTCTTGAACTCTGGCTGCCTTGTGAAGTGTCTTTGGCAACATCAACTTCTATTCTATCCTCTTGTTGAGTTTCATGATTTAGCATTTTGAGATAAATAGAAAAAACTGGACATTCTATTTGGTCTTTGACTGCATTGAAAGCATCCTCATAGCAGTCATATTGACCTAACAATTCTTTGTCAGTCCACCAAGGTTTAAAGAGTTGCAGAAGAGCCATGTGAAATAACTCTCTTTTGTCTGCTATTTTGCAACTGAATTTATGGTGTTTGATGAGACTTAATTTAACATGTCTGAGTAAACAACCTGAGACAGCAATTTACCACTTTCAATGCTTTGTTCAACATTGCTTCAGTATACATAGAACTAAACTACTTTATACAGATTGAGGTTTTCTAAACTACTACGATTATGGTAATAAGTATCCATCATATTGTTTTTGATAATCTCAGTGCTATCAGGAACAGCGTGAGCAAGATACTTAATCTCAGCAAAGGACTTCATTTTTTTCTGTATAGAAAATGGGCATAAACTAATCCAGATGATCTTTTTGTATTTACCATTTAGGCTAGACAAACTAAATTGGTTACATGCCTCAAGAGAACTAACTTTCCTGTGGGAGAGCATTTTCAAACTAAAACAATACAACTTTTTTCATTAGAGATTTTTCTGCTGAGATCTCTTCCCACATCACTTTCATGTCCATCTTTTCATACTTTGTAAAGTATAAAATAATGTATTGAGCAACAGCAATGGAATTATCTGCTACAACCTGAGGGCTCTATTCACAAAATTACTTACTTGTAGCAAAGTTATGAGTGCGGAGTCTCTGCACTCGAGACAGGGTCTCTGCACTTGGGATAGAATCATCGCAGGTACACTCTTTCCATCTGCGGCCCGAGTGTGAAGACGCAAGTGTGGAAATTTCACACTCCTAACTTTACTATACATAAGTTACCTTTGTAAATCAGGCCCTGAATGTCCACGTTTGCATTCCAGATAGGCAAAATTGCAGGATTGTAGTCATTGATTAGTTTTGAAGCCTCACTTCTCTTAATATTGGATGTAATCTTCGAAGATTTCCCAGTGAATGTATGTCTGACAGCAAACATGAAACTGTTCACTCTTCCTTAGTACTTCCCCTTGGCCCTGCACTTGCAATGGAAGTTCTTTTCACATTTATGGACCTGAAATCGCAATACTTCTTGACTAAGAGTTCTGTTTCTCGGAGACTAATTTGGAATATCATCTGTAGCATACTGCTCATTGAACAACAAACCTGACTCATCAGTATCTTGTCCAAACTTTGGTGCACCTCTAGTTTGACATTCTTTTCTCCAAAAGAATTCAATAACTTCACCTAGAGAAGGATGTTTTTGTTGCATATGAAGTGAAGTATGGCTTAAAATCTATGCTAAAAATATCTACAAACATTTGCTGGATCTGTAGAACACAATTCTCCCAGCCCCTTAAAATTGATAGCGGCAATGTTTAAGTTAGTTTGTCTTAGGAATTTTATTCAAATCTTTCTACACATACTCTGCACAGCTGAGAGTTTTGAACCAGGTAGGTGCATCTAAGTTGCAAAATATACTCTCAGCATGGTAAAGAAACCAATATTAATTTGTTCGTCACTGACATGCCATCAGATTGACAAGTTTGCACTGAAGAATTTCATCTTTGGCATGCACTTTGTCAACAAAATCTCTGGCAGCCATATTTAATACTTGCGCTCTTGTTTTCATAACATGAGCTACAATATATGATGAACAGACAATTCACTTTTAAACAGAAGGTGAAAAAGATAAGAATATTTTTCTGAATGGTTAAACCTCAGCATACAGTCTAGTTGATCTGTACTCTGAAGCAGGAATCTGTACTGGATGATCATCATACCAACCTCCTTTCCATGTTGGAACAGTGGTGGAAAGCAGCAAGCGTCTAAACTCTTTTCCTATACACTAATGAATTTACCTCTCAATCAGTCAAGCAACATTTGTAAAGCACTGTACTGTCTTCCCTCGGGGCATCTTGGTGTTGTGTCTCCATCGAAGAGCCAAGTCTTCAGTCTCTCTCTGAAGTCTGCCAGTGAGGGGGATGTACGAAGTTGGAGGGGAAAGTCATTCCAGGTCTTGGCAGTGATGTAGGAGAAACTGCAGCCACTGCTGCAGCTGTGATGGATGCGAGGGTGTGTGCGAGGGCAAGTGAAGAAGAGCGTAGGTGTTTTGCGGGTTGGTGGAAGTTCGGTAGATGGTTGAGTTAGGCAGGTCCTAGGTTGTGGAAGCCTTTATAGGCGTGTGTGAATCACTTGAACTGGCATATTTTCTGGACGGGGAGCCAGTGGAGGTCTCTTAAGTGGGTTTATTTGGCAAGGTTCAGTATGATTCTGGCTGCAGCATTCTGTATGGTCTGCAGTCATCTGAGGAGTTGGGGAGTGATGCCAGCGTAGAGGGCATTTCCATAGTCGATGTGGCTGGTGACGAGGACCTGAGTGACGGTCTTTCTGGTGTTGGTTGGGATCCATCTGAAGATTCTGCGGAGCATGCGAAGTGTTTGGAAGCAGAAGGAGGCGACTGCATTAACTTGTCATTTTATGGGCACTTGGCAGTCAAGAGGATAATGCCGAGGTTGCGAGCATGGTCGGTTGGTGTGGGTCCGAATTCTGCAGGTCAACAGCTCTCGTTCTATGTGGAGGTGTTCTTCCCAAAGATCAGTACTATAGCTTGTTTAATTTAGTATAGGATGGATGCTGTAATGTTCATATATTTATCTTTTTGCTTTAGCAGTATGCTGATCTACATCTACAGCTTTGTAGAACACGCTTTCTTTTTTTAGGTATTGTATGGCTTTCTTTACTTTTTCTTTACTAATCAATTTCTGCCAAATCTTTTTACTGTTTGTTGGCACACCATTCACTTGAACCACTAGTAGTTTAAAGTCTAGTGGAAGACATACCTTTCAAACCTTTTACTAATGCAATTTCTGGGAATTTTCCTAATTTTGGAAGTATTCAACTATAGCTTGGAAAACATGTATTGTCTGGATCAAGGTACTGAGCTACTGAGGTCCTGGCAAGAAATGAAAAACTTCTAGCTTATTATGAATACCTCTTGCAGGGAGTTTGTTATCATTCCCTTTGTTTATACAATATGTGCAGACATCCTGGCTGATACATAGTTTAAACCACTGAATAAGGTCACTTTTGACTGTTTTTGGACAGATATCTACTTTGTTATTTATGCTTTGTAGTGTGTACGAAAGCAACATACACATATTTTGTTAGGAATCTTTGCTGATGTTACAGAAAAATCAGTCATTTGTTTGGTAAAGTTATCTAACACAATGGATGTGTTCTCCCTATTATTTTACCTTGAACTACCACTTCTTCTCTTCCAGGACCATATTAAGCCATTTGAATATCTTATGTAATATTTGTAACATCTGAATGGATGCTATGTAAAAGAGTTGTATTCATGGCTTCTAAATGCAGAGCTGGAGTTTTCACAAAATACAATGGTACAAAATTGCACATTTTTGTGTGATTAACAGACAGGATTCAAATATGATGAAATGTGCTGTCACATATCGGTTTAGATAAGGAAGCCAATGAAAGTCCTTGAAGATTTAATTGTTTCCTAACCCTGCACATTCAAGAGTTAGAAGAACTTTAGATTTCTATTTCAAAGTTCCAATGGTGAACTTTTTGGAGAATAATCTAAACTTGCCACTTGAATTATGTCCCATGTTACAAATATTGCTGCACTGCCACTTGTACACAGGGGCAGGAGAAAGTTGTTATAAAATATCATCCCTAATGGCATTTTCTTTGTTTCTAGGCACTTAATTTTCCATAGCTATTGCTGTACCTTTTTGCACTTCATATGCACAACCATCTGTTTCAACTGTTAACACTAATATACTCTCTTGAAAATAGCTTGCTTCATTAAAATGTCTCTGTATTGTAAGTTTGTTTCCATTCCCCCTGAAACATGGCACAATAGTTTGACTTATGATGTGTTGTTTTTGACAACACTTCTTTTCCAGAGATGAGACTATCCTAAGTCTAAAGTTCTCATTCTGTTGAGAATCAGAATGAATAACTACCTTTTCACTGCAAATGCATCATTTAAAATAGTATCTACAAACTCTTTCCTTTCTTTTGAATTCTAGCTTCACTTCCTGTCACCTGCTTCATTCGTCTAATAATATTCTGTACTATTCCTTTGTGAAAGAACTTCTGTCAAAGTTTCTTGAATACTTTATTCCATGCAGAAGAATGGCCATATTTGTTTTGAAAGAATTCTGCACTTTTGATGTTGTATTTTACCTACTTTAAATTAATTTTCTTAGAAATGTTTGAATACTCTTATGGATATTCTTGTTTTTTCTTTTCACTTTTTTCTCTTTCTTTTCGAGATGTAGTTTCACTCTCTTGGTAATAGTATGCATGTCTATTCTTCTTCTGTTCAATAGGCAGTTTCCAAGAAGTTAAACACCTGCTGAACAAGAATAACAGAGTAAAAAAGAAATAGTGTATTCAAAATATGTAAACCTTTTACTAAATAATCATATTAATTCCTTTTTTATAACTGTACACAGGATTGAAGTTATATGTAGTAGGATCTTTACTGTACTCCATGACTGATCTCTGCATGAAGAGCTCAATGCTGGGTGAAGGATGGGAGTAGTAGAGGTTGCTTAACTAATGGGAAAATCTGTAATGACGTATTTGCTGTGCAGAGTAGATAGCCTTGTTATAAAAATGAGCTCTGCTAAAGGACTGGCCTCTCTGTGAACACCTGAGTGCAGGTGTAATACTGTGTGGGTGGTTTCCTGGGTAATAAGAGCTGTATATAGTAAAGAACTGGACTCTCAGCAGAACACTCTGTAATGGATGAAATCTATATTTAGTAGGGGTTTTGGAGCATAATGAAGAGTCACTAGCCTAAGAAACTGGCATCTCTTTGAAGAACTATTCAAGAGGTAATCACAGAATGTAATAGCTGTTTGGTCTCTCTAATGAAATGCCTCTTTTTGCTTAATCACCCCCAAAGTTTTAGACTGATGCTGCTGGTTCTTTGACTTTGAGAGCGCAATGAGGGCTGCTAACCAGACCCTATTGCCAATGCTCCAACACCTAGCATGTGTATGCCTGATCAAAATTGACATAAATTCACTTACTTATAAGTCCCTAGTATAGGGTACTGGGGCACCCAGGGCCTGTAAGTTAAAGTTCTCATCATGGACTGTAGCACTTATTGTGTCATCACAAGTGTTACAAAGCAAAGCAAGAATCCTAGCTTGCTGTTGCTGGCTTTCAGAGTACTTGCCAAACTGCTAACTCAACTTTACCATTTAAAGTAATGACAAAGTCCAGACCTTCCTTTTGTTGTAGGGCTTACATTTAGCCTCCATTCTAGCTTTCTGCATTAATTTAGCATATTTTTCTAATGGTGGCTTGCACATATTTCCCCCTGATGTAACAATGTGCTACACACACATTTATTCCTGGTAGGGATTGTCACTCAGTAGTCTGCACAATTAGTTCCAGGGTCACACTGGGTCCGCCCCGCAGCCGCACTGCCCAACCCATGGTGAGGCCGCCAACTAGATTATGAGTTTCCTCCTGTCTGGTGGGCTTTTTTTTGGTGTTCTCACAACGGTGCCTTTAAAAACAGGCACCGCAATGGGAACGCCAAAAACAGTTCCAGCATGGCATGAACTTAATAGTCCATGCTGTGCAGGAACTGGTGTGCATGCACATAGGGAAGCACATGTTGTGCCTCCCTCTGTGCATCCACAGGGCACAGAGGCACCAGGGGGCTCTGCAGGGCCCCCTTTGTTTCCTCTCAGCCAGGGGTCACATGGAGGAGGAACCACCATGTAATCCCTGACAGAGAGGAAACTCCTAATATGCTTAGCGGAACCGCAGAGGTCCTGTCAAGCATATGGATGCCTGCTGACTGCTGCAGCACTGCCAGGGAATGGCGGTTCCCTTGATGCTGCAGCGGCGCTGTGGTAGTCCCACCACCCTTCTCATAATAGGGAATTACGCAGATTGCCACTACTGCACCCCACTAGTTTGGCTGTCCGTGGGCCTCCAGACTCGTAATCAGCCCTTTAGACCAGTACATTTGTTAATGAACTGAGGCTGGATTCCTTGCACATAATAACAAGGTATTGGGTAAGATCATTCCAACAGGTCTGACCAAAGGGTACACCCGCTATGCTCTCTCTAATATAGAGGTACTAGTGACAGATAGGCGTAACATTAGAAACAATTAACATGGTTGAATTGTTTGAGTTTTCATGATTCTAATAATGCTCATAACAATTATGTGTCTCAACTGTCTAATAAACGCAACTCAGGTTTTATTTACAAGGATTGGAGCTTTTTAATACACACTTGAAAATGTATTACCATTTCTTTCGGTGTTGAGACAGAATATTGAGTTGGAAATGTCGACTTACACAAATATCGAGTTGGAAATATCTTGATTCAGAAATATCGACACCAAGAATATTGTGGTCAAGAACATCGAATTTAAGGTAAGAAATATTGTTTTTAAAAATATAGAAGTCATTAATATTGTTCGCAAAAATATGGTTGTTTAAAATATCGATTTTTAATTAGTGTTATGTATTTTAGTTTATATTTTAAATGTATGTGATGTATGTTTTTGTATAAGTATTGTTTATGTTTTTTAATATATGTGTTACATTTTTAGTAGTTATCAATTTTATTTTAATTAAATTTTGCATTTATTAGTTCCGTAGTGGGTTGTCTGTTTATAGAGGAATAGGGTGGGAAGTAACGTAATTATGATAAATTAAAGATTATATTTTATTTATTTCATTTAGATTTTATGGTGTTAATTGTGGGAAGTAATTTATTTGTGATTAATTATTAATTGGTTGTTAATTAATATTAATTAATAATTAATTTGGTAATTGTGTAATTTTTTTAGGTGCGGGTTGTGGGGTTTATAGGGGTAAAGGGGAAAGTAATTTATTTTTAATTAATTAATAATTAGTTCTTAATTATAATTAATTGTTTGAAAATTAATTATGGATATTGTGTAATTAATTTTAGGTGCGGGTTGTGGGGTTTATAGAGGTAAAGGGTGGGAAGTAATTTATGTTTAATTAATTAATAATTAGTTGTTAATTTAAATTAACTAATTAATTGATAATTAATTATGGTAATTGTGTGATTTTTTTAGGTGTGGGTTGTGGGCTTTATGAGGTAAAGGGTGGGAAGTAATTTATTTTTAATTAATTAATATCGATTAATTAATTGAAAATTAAGTATGAAATTTGTGTAATTAATTTTAGGTGTGGGTTATCTGGTTTTAGGAGTAAAGTGTAGGAAGAATGTATGTTTAATTAATTAATAATTGGTTGATTATTAATGTTAATTAATTAATTGATATTTAATTAGGGTAGTTGTTTATATTTTATTGTGTGGGGGTTTGACTTTTTTAGGGGTAGAGGGTGGGGAGTAAATTAATTTTACGTACTTTATAATTAGTTTTTATATACTATTAGTTTTTAATTGAAAATAAGTTTCAATGGTGTAATTAATTTTTTTACATTTTAATTTTACCAGTGGTTTGTGGGGATTATAATGGTAAAGTGTGGGAAGATTATTAATTTTTATGAGCTTTAATTTGTTTTTTAATTAATTATATTTCTTTAAATTGGTCATTAATTATGTTAATTAAGTAAGTACATTTTTTAATAAAATTTAGATGTGGGTTGTGAATTGTGTTGTGTTACAGGGTAGGAAATAAAAAAAGTAAATTTATGTAATAATTAATGTTTTTGATTCTAAATAATTTCTAATTAAAAATATTTATTTGTTTGGAAATTATTTTTTATTTAATTTAATATGATATCTGTGGGTATTTGTCATATGCATGTCACACTATATTATGCTTTTTTTAAATGTGTAATATTTAATATATTTGTATTTTATTTTTTTATATATTTTTATTTATTTTGTTTTTGAAATATTTTTGTTGTTAATATATTTTTTGCTTTTACTTTTGAACTGACTGTAGTTAGAATATTAATTGTTACCCTCTGCAATCCAACATTTTCCCTACTGTTGCACTGATTGGAGTGGGAATAGTAAATTCTATCTTGCCACTATCCAACACTTTCCCGACTGTTGCACTCACTGGAGTGGGATCAATAAGTTTTACCCCTTCGCTGTCCAACACTTTCCCTACTGCTTCACTCATTGGAGTGGGAATAGTACAAGATGGCGACTGAGTGAGCTTGGTCGTTGGTGGCCTCCCCAGTGATGGCGAGTTTTTGACAAAATATAGGACAAAGGGACCTGAATGGCGCTCTGCCCGCATAGAATTACCCCCATAAAGAAGCTCGCATTAACGGAGCGCTGCTTACCGGAGATTCGGCGGGGGCATCGGTGCTTGCAAAGATCGCAGAGCAGCTGATTGCTGGCTGCCGCGGTCTGGAGCTGGAGCTGGCCCGGATTCAGGGCGTGAGAGGGAGCGGAGGAGCTCGGCTGACCGTGGGTGTGGTGATCGGCGATATGGCTCCGAAGACAGGTCCAAAATCAAAAGGAGGTCCGGTGCAGCCCGGCCCAGTGGAATCCCCAAGACAGCAGTGTGCGGCGGATCCGGATCCGATCCCTGCCACGCAGGGACGCCGGCAGCAGCGTGTGAGGATGGAGAATGCTCAGGAGGGGAAGGGGAGGGGCGCGGGTGCACAGCCCCAGCCACCCCGGCCCGCCACTATCATTGACATACTACGGAGCACAGGGATTAGCTCAGCATCTGTTGCAGCGAAGGAGCAGCTCGGCAGTAATCAAGAAGATTCCTCTAAGGGGCCAAATACAAGTGGTAAGCCACCGCTGGGTCAGGGGGAAATACTGGAATCTGAGGAAATAGAGACAACCACACTACAGGCACAAGACATTATTCTAACTAACACTGGAAATGAGGATGTGGATGTGAATGTGGGGGAATCAGGACTTACCGTTGAGTTATTAAATGAGAAGGCGATGCAACAGGAGGAAAGTTCGGGACTCCGTTTAAATTTAAGGGGAAAAGCAAAAGAAGGTAAAGGGCCCCCTAAGACGCGCAGGATCCTGCAGGGGGGCAGGGAGGAGGTGGAATCGGAAGCAAATGACTTTTACTCACTTTCCGATGCTACTTGGTCTGGACTGGGTTCAGGTCATGGGACTAATTCAGAATCTAGTGAGGAAGACAGTATTTCGGGTATGGATACGGAAGGGAGAGGTAGGGATAGGGTTACACCTAATAGAAAAACACACCTCCGGTCTGGGAGAATGAGCAACCCCAAACAAAAGGATCTTAGATGGGATTATTCTACAGGAGATCAATTGGTGGGGGCTCGGAATCTGCCTAATGTAGAAGATGGGCTGGTTGGCTCAACGGTACTCTCCCCTACTCTAGAATCCATATTGCAGTGTGTTATGGCACACAGGGAAGAAGCCCGAATGGAAAGTAAGCGCTCTCAGATTGCTAATCGGAAGATTCAGGGTGCAATTAGAAAAATTGCTCGAACTTGTAATGATATAAGTGACCGGATGACGGAGCTCGAAACAAGGACAGCTACATTAGAAGAGGATATTGCAGGTTCTAGAGGTCAAGCTACTGCACATGAGGAGCAGCTCTCTGATATTCAATGGAAACTTGAGGAAGGCGAAAATCGCCAAAGAAGGAATAACCTGCGTTTTTTGGGAATTCCGGAGGGGAAGGAAGGCTCTCATGCACGCATTTTCATAGTCCAGCTATTGGAGAAATCTTTTCCGGAAATGGTAGGATGGAACTGGGCTCAAGAAATACAAAGAGCACATCGAGTTCCCTTTAACATCCGACAGCCAGCTCGCCCAGATGTCAAACCTCGTGCTCTTTTGGTGTATTTTGGAAATTTTTTATTGAGACAAAACATGTTTGAAAAGGCTAGACCAGAAGCACAGAGGGCGGCTGATGGATTTACTTTTTTTACCAGGCCAGATTTTTGCCACGTTACAGTGGAGCGAAGATGGCGGCTGCGGCAAATGATTACCCAGTTCCAGGAGAAGGGAGCACAGGCCTTTCTTCTTAATCCGGCTCGGTTGAAAGTCATTTGGAAAGAGCAAACTCGGTTTTTTACATCAGAAATTAAGGCCAAGGAGTTTTTGAACACAGGGGGGTGAATCTTGATTGACTCTATTTTTTTTTCTCTTCCCTTTTTTTGACTAATTGACAGAATTAACGGCTAGAGAGTGGATAAAAGATGTAGCTTTTTCCTTTTGTGTTGTTTTTTTCTCCAGGTAGTAGGATATACAGCAATTTGTGTGGGGTGGGGTGTTCAATTCAGTCTAGGTTAGACATTTAGGTGAGATTAAAACACTGAAAGGTATGGTACGCCATCACATGGGAAGGGAAGGGGCCACCACTCATCACTTACAGACCTAGAGAGGTCTGCTGCCTTACATAGCAGGGAGGGGGGATGGGAGGGTAGGGAAGGGAAGGGGTTACAGGGGGAGAGGGGTGGGAAGGGCGGGTGGGCGAGAGAGGGTAGGGGGGAAAAAAGCAGAAAATCCAGGAAAGCAAGATAGTTGGACAGAAGACAAGATGTACCAGTGGTAGCAGCAATACTAGAAGGAGGGCAAGAGAGAGGTTGAAAGTTCAAATAGGGAAGCCGCAATTATGGGTAGGCTGACAATATCCACAATTAATGTTGGTGGACTAAATGATAGGGGTAAAAGAAACAGGGCCGGGGAAATGCTCCGAGCACTTGGTGCAGATATTATATGTCAGCAGGAGACACATATTCCCTGGCAGAAAAGAGGGGTTAACATTATACCAGGGTACTCTCAAGTTGTTTGCTCAGCCCAATCCACCAATACCAGAGGCGTGGCTATACATGTTTCTTCACGACTTTTACCTATCAATCGAGTTAAGGCAGATAAATGGGGCCGGTGGGCTATTGCTCTTATACCTAATCATTGCACTATTTGTACAGTATACGGCTCCAATATCGATGATGCTGAATTGTGGGTAAAGTTGGAGATGGAATTAGCGGCCTGGCCCGCCCCTTCAATTATTTGTGGGGACTTGAATATTCATATAAATACTGGGGAGTGGGGTAGGGGAGGGTATATAGGGAGGAAGCCTCAGGTTTATAAAGCTCTAAAAGCTCTTACAGAAAGTTATGGTCTGGTAGATATGTGGGCATGTAAAAGAATGGGGGATCCAGGCTTTACTTATTTCTCATGCCCACATAGGAAGTATGTCAGACTGGATTACTTCTTGGTTTCAGTCTCTCTTATCGAGGGAGCGCAGATTAAAAGACTACCTAAGGTTCTCTCGGACCATAACCCACTGGTAATGAGCATTGAGGCCCCGACATATATAAAGAGCCCGTTGAAATGGACGTTAAAAAAAAAATTATTAGTGATCAATGGATTTATAGAGCATATTAGGCGGTGGACTAAACAGTTTTTTGATATGAATAGATATAGTGCCTCTAGAGAAATGGTTTGGGACGCATATAAGGCAGGGCTTAGGGGCAAAATAACGAGCTTTGGGGTATTCCACCAGAAACAACAAAGGGATGAAATACAGGCCTTGACTGAAGAATTGAGTTTGATGGAGCGACAACATATGGCTGCCATAGCACAGCAGCAGAAAGATCAGCAAACTAGTTTAGAGCTAAAAGTAATTAGGGTTAAGGCGAAAATTAATGGAATTTATAACAAGAAAGTGGCTGAAATATTTCAAATGGCAACTCGGGATAACTACGAGTACGGGGAGATGGCGGGGAAACACCTGGCATTGCGAATAAAACAAAGGGCAGTGGCAAACAACATTTTACAATTAAGAGGGAAGGATGGAATAATAGCTACAGATTTATCAGGAATATTAAAAATACTTACTGATTTTTATCAGGATCTCTATCGGTCAGGGATTGTAGATCTGATGGACTGAGGGTAGAGGTAGAGAATGAGGCCCCTCAGCTCCCGGAGCTTGAAGTAGATATCACACTGAATGAGGTCCTTGAGGCTTTAGGGACGATGGCTTCAGGTAAGGCATCGGGTCCGGATGGGATCCCGATGGAGATTTATAAAGCTCTAAAGACAGAACTAATCCCATTATTGCTGGATTTGTTTTTATCGGTACAACATAAGGGGGTCCCGCCACAATCTTGGCAGGAAACCAATATTGTAATATTTTTGAAGAAGGGAAAGGCGCCGGAAGATCCCGCTGCATACAGACCAATATCATTAATCAACACCAACAAGAAATTATATTCTAAGATATTGGCTCTGAGAATGTCTAAGGTAATTGGGACCTTAGTGAGCCCATGGCAGCACGGCTTCATCCCTGGTAGGAGTACCACGAATCACGTTCAAAGGGTTATCTCTTTATTTGATATCTCCGCAGCCTTAGGGACACAGATGTCTTTGATATTGCTGGATGAACAAAAAGCATTTGATCAAGTAGAGTGGGCGTATCTGTGGCAAAATTTAAGATCTCAGGGATTTGGTACAAGAATAATAACTGCAATCCGGGCGATGTATGTCCAGGCACATGCTAAAATTCAGCTAATGGGGAAGGAGTCTGGCAGGATTAAGATTACTCGGGGGACGAGGCAGGGGTGCCCATGCTCCCCTATCTTATTTGCCCTCTACATAGATCCCTTGATTAGATCCATGCTGGCGGATCAAGCAATTAAACCAATAGTGATCCGGGGCTATCATACAAAAGTACTAGCCTATGCAGATGACATCGCGGTTGTTACCCCAGACCCGCAGAGTGCTATAGACAAGATTGAAAGGCTCGCGATAGAATTTGGCAAACAATCAGGTTATAGTCTAAACACCGACAAGACACAGATTGTATGTACCAGAAATACACAATTCCAGGATGTACGTAGGACAGAGGTAGCTACATATTTAGGGATAGCCATTACCGCAGAGGTTGGCTCGACGTGGGAAATAAATTCGGCTCCTCTCTTTAAAAAAATTGAGGGGGACCTTAAGCGTTTGGATAATTTACACCTATCTATTATTGGCAGAGCAAACGTCATCAAAATGACGATGTTTCCTAAGGTGTTCTCTCTATGTCGGTGCATACCCATAGAACCGGAAAATTACATATTTAAAAAGGCAGAGGGAATGTTTTCTCAATTTATATGGGGGTATAAGAAAATTAGGAGATCTTTAAAATTCATGACCTTACCGCAACACCGGGGGGCTGGCAATTCCTAATCTTTTATATTATTTCTGGGCAGTAACGCTGCAACACATGAGTATATTATTCAGGCCTCAATGCCAGGACTCGGTTGGGCTGGTGGAGGTGTACAAGGAGACCCCGCCATCTATCTATGAGCTAGCAGTTGGTAAACTTGCTCCAGGGCTAATGTTAAGGCAGCTCGAAGGCAGCTATTATAAGAAAACACGTTTTAAGATTATAAGAGCTGCCTGGAATATATGGCGAAAGATTAGTAAAAATCTGGAAATACCCAAAATTCAAAGGTATACATGGTTGTGGCGCTCATCTGCCTTCCCGGTCCCCTTTTATGATAATACAAGCAGAATATGGGAAAAGGCAGGAATAAAACAGATAGGTGACATTGCTGATCAGGAGGGGGTGGTTGCGTTTGAGGAACTCCAGATACGATATGGGTTAGATTCGAGCACTATTTTTAAATATATACAAGCGAGGGAGTTGATAAACAAGCTGGTCCTGCAAGTCACTAATTTTGCTCGAATCCCGCTATTAGAACTTTTGACGAAAAAGCAGATTCAAGTTAAGGATGTGTATACAATATTGTTGGAGGCCACTCCGGATGACATTTGTAAAGTAGAAAGTGCATGGGCAGTCAAATTGAACAACCCGGATATAGATATTTGTAGATCATTAGAGCTCTCTAAGAACATTTTTTTAAGTGCAAATCTCAAAGCCCAAACCTATAAAACATTGTTCAGACTCTATTTTACCCCAGCTAAACTCTGGGCGTGGGGGAAACGGGATAACAATAAATGCCCAAGGTGTGATCAGGGACCAGCTGATATAATTCATATGTTTGCTGACTGTAGTAAATTGCTGGCCCTGAAGGAGGGTATTGAACAGTTTTTATGTCAAAATCTGGGGCGGGTAGTATCTCTAACATCAACCATGTGGATATTGGGATTTGATGAAAGATTACAGCTAGACCTCACTCAAGGGTATCTATGCTTTATGGCGACAGCTATTTATCGTATTTTGATTGCTACTATGTGGAAGGATGTTGATCCACCGACATATCAGGCATGGTATGCTAAACTGTATCATATATATAATCTTGAGTGGGCATTGTATAAATGTAAAGGTCGGAGGGGGAGGGCGAGGGGTCGACTGGTATGGGGTTTATTGATGGAAGAGTAGGGGGCTGGTCCAGCCTTATTGGGAGTAGTCCTGGCATAAAAGAGTATAGAAATGGAGCAAAATGTAGATTTATTTTTCTATTTTACCATATATTTCCCCCTCTTTTGTTCTCTCCTTCTCTGTTCGTGTAAATATATATGCTGTTTAAGTTATTAATGATGTATATGTCACGTATTGTATGATATATTTTCAAAATATATGCTGGCTCTATTGAAATAAAAAAAAAGGATTGGAAAAAAAAAAAAAAGGAGTGGGAATAGTAATATTTACCCATACACAATCCAACACTTTCCCTACTGTTGCACTGACTGGAGTGGGAATAGTAAGTTTTACCTCTCCGCTATCCAACACTTTCCCTACTGTTGCACTCATTGGAGTGGGAATAGTAATTTTTACCCCTCTGCTATCCAACACTTTCCCTACTGTTACATTCAGTGTAGTGGGAATAGTAAGTTATACCCCTCCGCTGTCCAACACTTTACCTACTGTTCCACTTACTGGAGTGGGAATAGTAATATTTACCTCTCCTCTATCCAACACTTTACCTACTGTTGCACTCACTGGAGTGGGAATAGTAATTTGTACCCCTCCACTATCCAACACTTTCCCTACTGTTGCACTGACTGGAGTGGTACATTTAAGTTTAATGATTTTTAAATAGTTTAATGTTTTAATTAATAATAGAATTTTTTTTTTAATAGATTTTATGTTATTGGTATGTATGTATATATATATATATTTATATATATGTGTATATATTTATATAATGTTTAAATTATAAAATAAATTAAAGTTAATAGTTTATTCATTGTTTTAAAGTAAATATGTATATATATATATATATATATTGATTATGATGTATGAGTTTTTGAATTTTTTTAAATTACGTTTACTTGTCATATTTGTTCAAATGTATATTAAATCCACTTTATTTTTTTAATTAATTTTATTATTTAATATATTTAATATTTATTATTTTATTTTATATATGTATAAAAATCTATATTTTGTACAACTATATTTTTAACATCGATATTTTTTTGTTGATATTTTTGTACTTACCTGTTTAAGTATAGGGAGTCAATATTTTTGCATTCCTCTATTTTTTCATGGATATTTTTACTTCTATATTTTTTACATCGATATTCTGTCAGTGAACCATTTCTTTTCTTTGTAACACCTTGGGCATGCAGAAGTGACAAACAAAAGATCTGTTTCCATGAATTTCTTGGAAATCGGCGTGGCCATGATTGAGGTTACCTCTGAAAATTTAGGGTTTTAAATGCAGTACTGTGAGCAAGCCAAAAAAACATTTACAGTTGATATTAGTAGACTCATTCTCTGTATTAGGCCAACAAAACTTCACAGTATACAGTCCTGCTAAATTAGTTAGAACAATAGAACACTTTTTAATATATATGAGTTTACTTTCACACCACTCTACTCTACAACACTCTAATCCACTCTGTGGCATTCCACTCTACTCCACTCTACAAGAGTTTCTGACACTCTATGACACACCAATTCTCTCCACTGCATTACACGCCCCTCCACTCTATTCCACTGCACACCACTCTACTCTATAACATAACACTCCACTCTAGATCACTTTTTTCCACTCTATGCTATGCTATGCCACTCCACTCTACTCCACTGTATGACACTTAACCCCACTCTATGCCACTGTACAACACTCCACTTTACACCAGTACACTCTACTGTACTCTATGCAACTCCACTCTACAAGACTCTACTACACTGTATGCCACTCTATGCTACTCTACTCCAATCTATGTCTCTATACTCCCTTGTACAACACTCTACGCCCCTACACTCCCACTCCACTGCACAACATTCCATGAGACTCTCCAGCACTCCACAACACACCACTCCACTCTATTGTAGGATACACCACTGCAATTTATGACAGGTTAGTCAACTCTAAGCTGTGCCACTCTACTTGACTCACTGCACTCCATGCCACTCTACTCTACAATACACCATTTTATTCTGTGACACTCCACTCCACTCTATGACACTTTACTCCACTGTAAGCACAGCCACACCATTCTACTCGCATCCATTATACTCCACTCTATAACACTACACTCTACACTATACAACATTCTCCTCCACTGTACTGTTTGAGACCCCATTCAATGACACTGGACTACAGGTTAAACATTAGGTATAGGTAAGAAAACTTACTTCATTCTTTCTATACAAAACAAACTTATACTACACAAATATTAGAAATTCTGAAGTTATAATGTTTTTATTTTATTTTGTTTATTGCTTTTTTGGTTAACATAGCACAAATACAATACTGACATAGTCAAGTTATGAGTACAGTACGAGATACATTGACTTGGTAACATAATACACAAAGGCAGTGAGAGGGGCCCCTTGAACACCAAAGGAGTAGGGCACCGAATAGACCGTAGTCAAGAAAAGATCCCCTTTGGGTAGGCTTGATACAACAAAGCAAAGTCACTCATCACAACCAATTTATCACCAGAACATAACACCACCACCATCAAAGGCCAAGTGTTCACAAATGTAAAAATATTTTATTTAAAAATTACCAAACATATGGTCAAGAACAATAAATCATCATACAGTGTTAAAAAAGTTAAAAACATTCTGACAAGTATTATACACAATTAATTATAGGGAGAATCTGCAAGAAAGATAGTTTCTAATCATCAAAAAGGCACATACATTATATCCAGATCATTTGTTTAGCATATAATTGTTATACATGGAGCTTGAGCAATGAAAGTAACAAATGTCACCACAATCTACAGTATGCCTTTACACAGTTTGCGTCGATGCTTTTCGGTGGGTATCACTGCTTAAAACACCACCTTCCTCAGGACAAGAAATAATATCTCCCACATGGATTTTTGGATCTATACATATTCACAAATAAAGATATATAAAAAAACAATCAGTTAGCCTCTGAAATTTGAATCAATAACAACAGTGTTTATATCCTGGTGATACATCCAACCACACATTTCCGCATGCACACCACAACATAAACATCTTTTATTCAATATACATACAATTAAAGTTAATAAAATAGGATAGAATAGAAGAAGAGGGAAAAATCTTTCTCCATTCAACCTGTGTAGTGGGTGCTTGTGCATCCCTACTTTTTTATATTCTTTTTGTTAGAGAACTTAGATTCGTACACCTTTAGGTTTGTCAAAGCTCACATAGCTAGACAATCCTAGATGTAATATGATATATACCTGTCAGGATATCAGGATACACATCCAATTTCAACTGCAGTACAAATTACTTGCCGGCCCGTGTCAGAGGATGGACTATTCTCTCATTTGGGCATCTCTCTTATATTTTAGGATAAATCTGTGAAAATAAGGACCCTTATTACTGGAATGGTCAAAACTAATTCTTCCGATTAAGGGGTAAATTTTAAAAGGCAAGCAGGATGTACCTTCCACTTTTCTACTCTTGGTATTTCTTGGAAAAAAGTATAAAATTGAAGAAAAGCCACTCTCTGCCATGCAATAGGAGAAAGTAAGGCATCCCCAGCTTCAGTAAAGTGACAATCATGGCCTCCCGCATAGATGGGGGCATTATTTTATTTACTGTCAACTCCTCAAATAGAGTGATTAAATGCCTAACAAGTAGTTCTTGATAGGCTTTGTAGAAAGCCACTGTTAAACCATCCGCACCAGGTGCAGACTCCGCCCTCATCGTTTTTAATGCTACTTGGATTTCTCTAGGGTCGAGCTGGGCCATGAGATGTTCTCTGTGCGAGTCAGTTAAACATGTCATCTGAATGTGAGCTAGGTAGTCTTCCGTTGCTTTGTCATCTTGTGTTACCCAAGATCTATAAAGATCTGCATATTACTCAGCAAATCTTTCAGCAATCTCAACTGCCTTGTGTACTAAATTGCCTTCCCCATATTCAATTTCTATGATGGGACTAGCCTCCTGCTTCATGCGTTGTAAGCATGCTAGCATGGCACCCGGGCTTCGCCCTCGCCATATGCTTGTACAGTCGCATATTTACCCAAATGTTTAACCTCACTGTTTGCCGTATCGTGGTACTCCTCTAGTGCTTTCTTGATATCATCTAACCACTTAGTGTCCCCTGATCTGAGGTGAGCTTGTTCCAGCTGTGCTATCTCTTTCTCCAGTCTAGAAAGCCTGTCTCGAATGGAGCGCAGAACCCCTGCATGTTTCAAAATGACCACCCCGTAGATAAACTTTAAACGCCTCCCAAATTGTTGAGAACGTTGTAACTGACCCTATATTGTTTTCAAAGTAATTTTCAATGGATGTAGCAACTTCTGCATGAAACACTGGGTCCAGCAGCGAGTATGGGGGAAATCGCCACGTGAAAGGGGCAGCGCGATCGGCACATACTTCTAAGTCTGAGATAACCGGGGAGTGATCAGAGCATGTCCTTGGGAGCGGCTCACAAGTAGTGACTTGAGGAAGGAGACATCTAAATATCAACCAGTAGTCAATCCTGGTATGTGTGTCATGAGGGACGGAATAGTGAGTGAAACCTGAGTTGGAGACAGCATGCTGTCACCATACTTCCAACAAATCCAGCTGACCCATTATATCTGTGATATCTCCTGCAGCTGCAGCAGGTCATCTGGCTGAACCTTTAAATTGGTCACAAGTAGGATCTAATATGCAATTAAAATCCCCACCCCAGATTTGTGGGAGATCAGTAACTTTAAGTAAACGTGCTGCCAGAGTATAATAAAACTGCGGGTCATCATGATTGGGGCCATAAATGTTCACTAGACACGCATTAAACCCTTCTTTGTAACATTTATGACAGTGAACCTACCGTTTAGGTCAATCTCCACCTCTTGTAATTTAATGCCTGATTTAGGGTTCACCCAAGTGAGGACACCTCTACCATGGGAGTTGAATCCTGCCAAACTACACTGCTCTTGTAGATATCTCGGGTTAGCATAGATTTTTTAGGGGCCAAGTGGGTTTCCTGAATCATTGCCACATTCACCTGATGTCTTTTCAAGTATGCCACCGTATTACGAAGTTTTCTATGATCGTTCAGGCCCCGAACATTCCAAGTCAATAGCCTAACCTTGCTACTTATTTTTGGTAAAGCTCTGGCCATGGTCCTACCATTTGCAGAATCGTAACGCTCGTCCTGTGTATATAACGTACACCCAGTGAGATCTCGTGAACATGTACTCTGCAAAGATCAATAATATAATTTCCCTCAAACAGCCCCCCACCCACGCTATGCCCTCCACAACTAAGCATAGTCGACCATTCACCCACCCCCCCTTGTAAAGGGAACATGCCCCTAGGGCAGCGAGAAAAACAAAGAACAAAACACGGTGTGAGTAACACATGGGGCAGATGTTGCCAGCATGTCACCTTGCTCGTTACTAGCAAAGCCCATATCTTAAAATGTTGGGGCTACTTCCCTCCTCATTGAATTATTGGACCTTATGTACCTCCTTCATTCTGGGTCTTCCCTCTTCCCTACAGACCCCAAGTATACCATATGCTACTCTGAGACTTACAATAGCAGGGAGGGTAGCGATAGAACCATCCCAAAACGTTCCCCAAAAATCTACATGTTACTGAGATTGGTTATGTCAATATCTTCGAAGGAAACCAATTAAGGGACCGTCATAATACACATCCCAGCAGCTGAACTTATAAAAGAAGTGAGGCATAATAAAATCAAGAAACCACTTATGTCCTTTCACAATCCCCAGTTACCTTAGCGTATATGGGCTATACGGTCCCACATTGTATTTTAAATCAGTTTCCCTGCGGCTCAATCCGGAAGGCAGTTATGGGGCTAAATCCCCTGTGGCCCTAAAGGCATAATGGCTGTCATTGTTCACTGTTCTTCGGATTCTGGGGCATCATCATCCTGCAAAAGTGGGGACCTCAGGGAACCCTTCCGGCTCTAGTCACTTTCTCTTTTTTTTAAAAATTGCAGCGCTTGCTTGAGTTCAATGAAAATATGCGCTTTTCTGCCAGCGTGTATCTTCAGTTTTGCAGGGTACATATTGTATTCTAGATTAAGGTCACAAAGCCTGCGCTTCACCGGCATGAATTGACATCTAGCTTCCTGAAACTGTTGTGTGAAATCCGGATAGAGAGAAATGCCCATGCTCTCATATCGGAGGGATTGCAGATCTCTGGCCTTCCGGAGGGCAGCATCTCTATCCCTGTAGTTGAGCACCCTCGTGATGATGGGGAGTGGGGGGACTCCAGGCACCGGCCTGTGGGCTGATTAACGATGTGCCCTCTCCACAATGAAGATATTAGAGAAAGTATCCTGGCCCAGCAAAGCCTCTAGCAATTGTTAGATGTAGAGTTCCATATTTGGAATGTTTGTGGACTCTGCAACACCAACTATGCCGAGATTGTTTCTCCTTGAGCGCACTTCTAAATTTTCACCTTTAGCCTGTACGTTGTGCAAAATTTTGTCCATTCTCGTGATCGAGTACGAATTGGTATTCAGCGTGTCCTCTGTGTCAGAAACCCTTTTCTCAACTGTGTCCAGGCGCTCTGTGTGTTTGTCCAGTCACTCAGACATTCTGTCCATGAGAAATGTGAGGGCATCAATCTTCCCATCAATCTTGGTTAAGCTGCGTTGCATTCCCAACAGGATCTGTTTCAAGTCTGGATATGAGGTTGTGCCCCCTATCTCTGACCCGACTCTGAGGCGTTTTTATCTGCATATAATTGCCTGGGGGTCCTGCGCGGTTCAGAGCTTAGCTTGGACCGAGACTTGTCGGTTCTCCCCATTGTAGCATTTATACTGAGCCTCAGATCCCATCAACCTTGTCAGGTGCGCCGAGGAGGGGGGGCTCCCAGGTGGCCGAGTAGTGGTTTGCGCTGATCTTCGTGGGACTCTCAAGCAGCTGCCACAACTGGACCTGTACCAGATTGGCTGTGTAGAACACACCAGGCAATGCAGAGTGGATTATGCAATCATTGTGCTATAATTTTAAGACCAATAGCTGCACCGTTTCTTCCAGCGGACCCCCTCCAATGTTCTATTCAGTATTCTGCGAGGCCTGCCACCACAAAAAGCGCCTGTGCTCCACAGCCGGTCAGAAGGATGTAGACCTGATTGCCTAATGATTTAGCACAGGAGCCAGTGCCATAGGTGGCTCAGGGGACACCTCCAATAGCCTTCCCTTGTGCCTGCGTACATCAATAGCTCAGGCAATGCACTGCTGAGGTCCCCAATGGGTTAGCAAAAATATCCAAGTATTCCTCTCCACATACCTCCACAAATGGGGGCCCCCTTCTTCAAGGTGACCCTGGGGAGCTTAGCTGGTTGCGAATTGTCCCTCGTTTGGCGTGATGTCTCATGCTACAGGGTCCTCTCTCCAAAGTGCCAACCGGGCATGCACCGCACTCCCATGAGGTCACAGGGCTTGCTCAGGAGCGCTCCCGTGAACCACCGGCCGGGCTGATAGGAGCGTCTCTCCGGAGGGTTCAAAGCACCCAGCCGCCGTCGCACTAATGACTCTCACCCAGCAGTTCCTCAGGAGCCCGGATCCTGCAAGGCCCTCCCGATCGCCGTTCGTCTTGTCCTATGGCACCGAGGCATTTCACGGCCTGCCGAGCGGAGTCTCAGCATCCTCTCCAGCCACACCAACAGGGTCAAAAAGGCACTCCCCACCTCAATTGGAGCGCGACCGGGGGATATTGTTTCATTCCACAGCTCTACCGCCGCAGCCTCCGGGGATGGTAAGCACGCGTCATGGGCACGCCCTGTCGCAGGCCGCAACCTGACTCGCCAGCAGCTCACTCATCATCCGCCGCCCTCTCGCTGTTTCAGATCCAGATAAGGCTTCTGCCAATGCCCAGGATGTTCCTGCACCCCGATGGGGAGAAGGAGGTGAGGATTAATCGCTAGGGAATCAGGATCGTGGAGGATTAGTTATTGGGCTCGTGGAGCTGCTCTAGTGCGCGGCCATCTTTGGGCCAGGCAAGCTACGCCTCCCCAATTCTAAAGTTAGTTATACTTAAAATTTATATTTTATGCCCCACCTTTAAATTACTGTAACTTCATTATTTCTATGCAATCCAAGCTTGAACTAGACACACATTAAAAATTCTAAAGGTATAATTATACCATAAATTTATAATTTACGCAGCACCTTCAAATTAATATAACTTTCACACCTTCAAACACAGTGTAGTGAACTCAGTACCCACACTACATTAAGCATTTTTAATGTGTGTGTAGTTTAAGTTTGGTTTGTATAGAAAGCATAAAGAAAATTGTCCCAACTATACCTAAGGTTTGATGATAAATATAAATATATATATGGACACTGGTCTGGCAACTCACATTTCATGTAAATTATATTGATGCAATGCGGATTGGTGCTATGTAAATTATCTTACCCCACTGGGGAGGTTTTGTGGATTGAAGATTAGAGATGGTCCGAACCCACTAGGGTCTAAGTAGAAGCAATCCGCACAATTTATATTTATTTTTACATATTGTGAAATGATAAGTATGTTAAGGCATCACTCTGCAGTGACAGAAAATTCTGAACCACAGAGGGCTGAAATTACTAACAAAAACTGTTAACATAGATTCGAAATACTGATGAAGAATTAAGCAAAATCTTCTGTTGTCAAAACCAACCGTTTAGTGCGAAGATGACTACATACAAAGTAAATGCAATAATGAAATGCAATTTTTAATTTTGTAAGGTTTATGAATTTATTTGTTAATTTAAAATTTTGCACTGTGCACTTTGTTATGAACAGTTTGTGATGGAAGATAAAAAGAATGTGAAGTGTTTTTTCAGTTTCTATGTCGATGATGTAAGATCATAGTAGAATAAATTGTGAAAACATAATTGCGATAACACTAAAGTGAGAATGGTGGCAGTTACCACCGAAACGCGTCTTTCGCTACTTCGCTAAAGAAATAAGCACATATAGAATTCAGCCTCAGCAGTTTTGGTGCCTGCTTTCCGTTAATCCTGGGAAAGGAGCAGGAGTGGTAACTGTATATATATATATATATATATATATATATATATTATCTACTGGCGGTCGCCAGTAGATAGTTATAGTTAGGACCTATTTTCCATAGCAAATCCACAACATTCTATTTTAAATAACTTTGGCGCCGGTTAACAAATCTTCGCGAAATTTTCAAAACTTATGGCCCGCTCCGGTCCGCTCCTATCCTGAAAGTTTTGGGGTGATTCGGCAAGCGGGGGCCGAGAAAAAAGGGGGGTCCCAAAACATGTTTTTCCCATGTATTTTTCCATTGGAACCTTTAGTCGCAGCTACAGCCCGAACTGCTGAACGGAATTACACCAAATTTGGCAAAAAGGTAGCCCTTGGTTCAGAGTCGTGCCTTTTCATTAAATGGTGTAAATCCGTTCAGTAGTTCCTGAGAAATTTGAAAAAGAAAACACATATATATCTGGGTGGAGCCTAACCACACATGTCATCGTGAGATCTGATTGGCTGTCAGCACTTCATCCTGGAATTGCTGGCAGCCATCTTGGGACCAATATAAATTATAGTACCCCATTGAAATGCATTGTAGTGAATCGAAGATTTTGAGGGTTACCAAAAGGAGAACTATAAAGGGTGATAACAGTCTTTAGTTACATTAGAATTCATTTGTTGATGGTACCATACTAATTTCAGGAATTGTGGTGTGTTCTAAGGTGATTTTACCCTATGAAAAACCTTCTGCTGGGATATCATGAATCATGTTTGAGAGAAAACTATTTTCACATGCTTGTCCCATACAGTTTTGGAAGGTGCTCCAGAAGCTAAAATGAGAGCATATTTTCTGTAAATTCACATTATCTTTCTCAGTCATGTGAGAATGAAGTCTGACATTCTCAGTAAAACATGTACATCCAACAAGGGCAGAGACTGTCAGTTGATTCCTTAGTGTTCTACTGCAGCTTCCCAGAGTGTTCTAAAGAACAACTAGAGTGCTAACAGCCATACTTATGACAAAAGTATGGCACACCTGAAGCCATCTTGATTGGAATAAACTGGTAACACTTAAAACATTTAATTTAAAAAGGAACAAAATGATGGGGTTCATTTTGTCATAGAAATTATGGTTAGTGCTGTAGAAAGAAAAATTAGGACATGTTTCAAGTGTGATCTCAAATATCTTCCTGTTATATTTCAACAGGAGCAGCCTGTCAGTTGATGCCTTTGTGTTCTACTGCAGCTTCTCAGAGTGTTCTAAAGAACAACTAGAGCGCTAACAGTCTTACTTATGACAAAATTATGACACACCTGAAGCCATCTTGATTGGAATAAACTGGTAACACTTAAAACATTTAATTTAAAAAGGAACAAAATGAGGGGGTTCATTTTGCCATAGAAATTATGGCTAGTGCTGTAGAAAGAAAAATTAGGACATGTTTTAAGTGAGATCTCAAATATCTTCCTGTTATATTTCAACAGGAGCAGTCTGTCAGTTGATGCCTTTGTGTTCTACTGCAGCTTCCCAGAGTGTTCTAAAGAACAACTAGAGTGCTAACAGCCTTACTTATGACAAAATTATTGCACACCTGAAGCCATCTTGATTGGAATAAACTGGTAACACTTAAAACATTTAATTTACAAAGGAACAAAATGATGGGGTTCATTTTGTCATAGAAATTATGGTTAGTGCTGTAGAAAGAAAAATTAGGACATGTTTCAAGTGTGATCTCAAATATCTTCCTGTTATATTTCAACTGGAGCAGCCTGTCAGTTGATGCCTTTGTGTTCTACTGCAGCTTCCCAGAGTGTTCTAAAGAACAACTAGAGCGCTAACAATATTACTTATGAAAAAATTATGGCACACCTGAAGCCATCTTGATTGGAATAAACTGGTAACTCTTAAAACATTTAATTTAAAAAGGAACAAAATGAGGGGGTTCATTTTGTCATAGAAATTATGGTTAGTGCTGTAGAAAGAAAAATTAGTGATAAAACACTACCCCCAGCACGACACCCTACACTACCCAAACATAACTGCACTACCCTAAACCCTAAAACACTACCACCAGCACGACTCCCTACACTACCCAAACACCACTGCACTACCCTAAACCCTAAAACACTACCCCCAGCATGACTCCCTACACTACCCAAACAGCACTGCACTACACTAAACCCTAAATATACCCCCAGCAGGACCTCCCACACTACACAAACACCACTGCACTACCCTAAACCCTAAAACACTACCCCCAGCATGACCCCCTACACTACCCAAACATCACTGCACTACCCTAAACCCTAAAACACTAACCCCAGCATGACCCCCTACACTACCCAAACACCACTGCACTACCCTATACCCTAAAACACGATCCCCTACACTACACAAACACGACTGCACTACCCTAAACCCTAAAACACTATCCACAGCATGACCCCCTTCACTACACAAACACCACTGCACTGCCCTAAACCCTAAAACACTACCCCAGCACTACCCCCTACACTACCCAAACACCACTGTACTAACATAAACCCTGAAACACTACCCCCAGCACAACCCCCTACACTACTCAAAAACCACTGCACTACCCTAAACCCTAAAACACTACCCCCAGCACGACTCCCTACACTACCCAAACACCACTGCACTACCCTAAACCCTAAATCTACCTCCAGCATGACCCCTACACTACCCAAACACCACTGCACTACCCTAAACCCTAAAACACTACCCCCAGCATGACCCCCTACACTACTGCACTACCCTGAACCTTAAAACACTACCCGAGCACGACCCCCTACACTACCCAAACACCACTGCACTACCCTAAACCCTAAAACACTACCCCCAGCACGACCCCTACACCACCCAAACACCACTGCACTACCCTAAACCCTAGAAAAGAAACCCCCACCCCATGCCCAATCCCCCTTACCTCTCACTCCTCATGGTTCCTCTCTCCTCGTGGTTCCTGCTTCACGTCGTCTCTGAGGGGCGGTGCACGTCGTTGTGAGGAAACGGAAGAGCCTCTGTTTCCTTACAACGACATGGATCATCTACATGTTTTTTAGAACGCATTGTTATTTACCATACATACCTTTACAACAAAATTTGTTTAAAGGCATGCGTGGTAAATGACCATGCGTTCTAAAAAAATGCGTAGTAATGACTTCGTGATGTACAACGCATGCGTGGTAATGCATGCGTTGTAATGGTATCGCAAAGTAAAAAAGTCATTGTAACGGCTGTTTACCGATCGAAGCTGGCCCCTGTTCTTCAGTGAGACGTTTATTTGATTAATTAGGAGGAAGGAATGTGGTTTTTTTACCGAAAAGTGCATTCCCGGCTGTTGTATTGTGAAAGTGTCCGCGTGGCCTGGTTTCACTTCCGGTGAGAAAGTGGAAGAGTCTGTTTGGATCTAAAGGAGTTCTGATGTTGGACGGGGCCAGCGCGACATGTCATCAGAAAACATAGCTAATGGAAAGCGTCCTCCCTGAAGTATGGAGCAGTGCCATGAGAGGTCAACGAGTGTGCGTCCCACCGCAGTATGACCGTACCGCGTGACCCATGTGCCGCCTCCAGGGTACGGGAGGCAGAAGCGGCATCGCAGGTCCTCTTGAAGACCATTGTAGCACTAATTCTACATTTTGATACTAGGGCATTTTAACTTTGTTGTTCCTGCCAGATACAAAGAGAAGATCCTGTGTTATTCAGTCCCCTCGTTACCTTTTTTGTGGGTTGTGGTGCTTGTCACTTCGCTGCCCCGCCGGTGCACACGACTGGGCACCCACCTCGTGTGCCATCTGCAGGGCCTCTGCCCTCGGATCACTGGATTCGGTTTCTGGAGTGGCAACATAAACAGTTGCTCCCAAAGGACTAGCCTGAACACTTAGGTGAATATCCCCTGCACCAGCATTCCACGGAAATTCTTTCCTAGCTCTCCCACGTCAACGAGCACGGCTCCGCTCGCGACACCGTATGACGTCATCGGAGCCATAAGAGGACCTCGTCGGCGTGCTGACGTCAGTTCCACCCATTTTTTCCGTGCCACCGAGGCAAACAGGGGACCAAGACATTTTCACATGTATACATAGTATAATAAATATATATATATATTCACTGAAAAACCATAGGTTTCAGGCACGTTATAGTTAGAAATTAGCATTTAAAAAACCTTAGAAATTCACTGAAAAAACCATAGGTTTCAGGGGCGTTATAGTTAGTTGGACATTTCACTCGTACAAAACCATAGAAATTCCCCGTTATAGTTAGTTCAGCTAACTATAACTCGCGCGCCCGCAATGCACTGCTGATGACGTCACATATTATATCACTCATGACATGGTCAGTGACATCACTCATGACATCACTCATGACATCTCAAATGACATCACTGATGACATCACTGATGACATCATTCAGTGAATGTATGTTTTTCTGAAAATTAAATATGTTTTATATATGTATATCTCAAGGTCGATGGAAGAATAAATGGGTATATAAGTGTCTAAATGGATGATTTTTTTGTAAAATTGATTGTATAACTGACTAAGTGTATCTTAGTGAATACATGGGTTAGTGAGTAATGTTTAAATATGAAAATATCTGTATCAGTCTCTCACTTTGTGTATAAGTGGCTGCATGTGGTGAGTAGCTACATGAGTGTCTATAAGGGTTATTAGTTGGTTTTTTGAGTATCAGTATGAGTGTCTGAGTGTCTGTATGGTTCGGTGGGGGTATTATGTAGTGCATAGATGCATGAATGAGTGACTCACTGTTTGTATGTGTTGAAGACAGCATGTGTGCAGGACTGTATAGGTGAATGAGTATGTGTATGGGTGTGTTAGTGAGTGAATGACTGTCTCAATAGTGTCTTTATGAGTAACTACATATGTTTTAAACTAGTATATGTGAGTATTGGTGTATATAAGTGAGTATATGTGAGAGTGAGAGATTGGAAGAGTTCCTGTACAAATAAGTAGGTGTTTCTATAAGTGATTGTTTAAGAGAGTAAGTATGTGTAAGTTTCTGTAGAAGTAAGTGTGGTAGTGTGTGTATAACTCATATGCAAGTAAATGGATGTTTGATACTTTGTTTGCATGTGTGACTATGTGTGTGAGTAACTCTATGGATGAGTGGCGGTGTGTAACAGGATGTATAGGTGTATGAGTATATATGACGAGTGAGTACATGTATGAGTGACTGTATAGGGACTGTTGGTGAATGAGTGGATGTGTGTGTAGATCTTGGAATTACTGTATAGGTGTGTTGTAACTGGTATTGGTATGTCCATTGTTTTGAAAATGTTAGTTTGTATTTTTGAGAGTGTGTATCAAAGGTTATATTAGGGTGAGAGGAGGTCTGCCACTCTATCACAAGGATGATGGCATCAGTGATGTCATTTGAGATGTCATCAGTGATGTCATGAGTGATGTCATGAGTGATGTCACTGACCATGTCATGAGTGATGTAATATGTGAAGTCATCAGCAGTGCATTGCGGGCACGCGAGTTATAGTTACCTGAACTAACTATAACGGGGGAATTTCTATGGTTTTGTACGAGTGAAATGTCCAACTAACTATAACGCCCCTGAAACCTATGGTTTTTTCAGTGAATTTCTAAGGTTTTTTAAATGCTAATTTCTAACTATAACGTGCTTGAAACCTATGGTTTTTTCAGTGAATATATATATATTTTTTTCACAGAATTAAAACAAAGATTACACGGACATTAGAGTTAGCCTTACTAAAACTATAACTGTAACATAAGCCCATGTAATGCACTGCTTATGACCTTTCATATTACATCACTCATGACATGGTCAGTGACATCACTCATGACATCGCCGATGACATCACTGATGATATCATCCAGTTATTGTGAGTGTTTTCTGAAGTTTTATGATTGGTGTTAAAATATATACAAAGGTACTACAAAAGTTAAATTAGTATACTTTGTGTACTACTAATGAGTGATACAATTTCTGACAGTTATTATGTGAGTGGCTGTGTTACTGTGTGTATTCATGTATGAGTGGCTGAATGGCTGTGTGAGTGGCTGTGTGGGTGGGTGTATGAGTAGCTGTCTGGGTGTGTGAGTGGCTATATGGGTAGATAGGTAGGTATATGAGTAGCTTTATGGGTGAGTGAGTAGGTGTGTGAGTGGGTGTGTGGGTGGCTGTATGTATGAATAGGTAGGTGTGTGAGTAGCTGTATGGGTGAGTGAGTAGGTGTGTGAGGGGCTGTATGGGTAGGCAAGTAGCTGTGTTAGTGCCTGTATGGGTAGGTGACTGTGTATGTGAGTGTCTGTATTGGTGCCTGAGTGGCTCTGTGAGTAGCTCTATGGGTAGGTGAGTGTGTGTGTGAGTAACTATAAGGTGACTGAGTGGTTGTGTGAATGGATATTGGTGAGTGGCTGGGTACAAAAGTGGATGGATGGGTACGTTAGTGGCTGTTTAAGTGGGTATATGGGTGAGTGAGTGGGTGTGTGAGTAGCTGTTTTGTACAGTAACTATCTGTGTGAGTAGCTGTATAGGTGAGTGAATGGGCATGTGAGTAATTGTATTGATTTGTGAATTGGTATGTAAGTGGATTTGTGGATGAGTGAATGGATGTATGAATGGCTGTACAGGTGAGTGAGTAGCTCTATTAGCAACTGTATGGGTGAGTGAGCGACTGAGTGAGTGACTGTATGGGTGAATGAGTGGTTTAGTGAGTGGCTGTCTGAGTGTGTAAGTTAGTATATGAGTGGTTTTATGGGTGTACGAGTGGCTGTATGGGTCTGTAAGTGGGTATGTGAGTGGTTTTGTAGATGTGTGAGTGGCTGTTTGGGTTTGTGAGTGGCTGTATGGGTGAGTGAGTGGTTGTGTGAATGGCTGCATGAGTGAGTATGCATGTCAGTAGTTTTATGGGTCTGTGAATGGGTATGTGAGTGGTTGTGTAGGTGCTTGAGTGAGTGTATGAGAGGTTGTATGGGGGTGTGTGAGTTTTTCTGTGGATGATGTCATCAGTAATGTCATTTGAGATGTCATCAGTGATGTCACTGACCATCTCATGAGTGATGTAATATGTGAGGTCATAAAGCAGTGCATTGAGGCGGCATAAGTTACAGTTAGCTCAGGTAACTATAACTGCTGAATTTCACTGGTTTTGTACGAGTGAAACCAGAGCCTAACTATAACGTCCCTGTAACCTTTTGTTTTTCAGTGAATTTCGAAGGTTCATTTTATTCAATTTTCTAACTATAACATCCCTTAAAATTCTGTTTCCTAACCATAACTTCCTTGTAACCTTTTGTTTTTAAGTGAATTTGTAGGTTTTTTAAATTTGACTTCCTAACTGTAACCACTAATCTTTGACACTGAGTGTGTGAGTGCATAAGTATCTTAGTGGGTATATGAGTGTCTGAGTGAGTGCGTGAGTCTCACAGAGGGTCTGTAAGTCGGTATGTGAGTCTCTGAGTAGATCTGTGAGTGGGTGAGAGAGTATGAGTGATCCTGTAAGTGGGTGCATGCGTGCTTGAGTGTGTCTGTGAGTGGGCGTATATGTCTGAGTTTATATGTGAATGGGAGCATGAGTGAATGACCTTTATTTTTCCTCTTTCTGCTCGTTTCTGTCTTGAATTTTGCCTCTTTTATGCTTATTTCTGTCCTTTATCCTGCATCTTTCTGCTCATTTCTGACCTTTATTTTGCATCTTTCTGCTTGTTTCTGATCTCTATTTTGACTCTTTTTGCTCATGTCTGGACTCTATTTTGCCTTTTTTTCTGCTTGTTTCTCACCTTTATTTTGCCTCTTTCTGCTTGTTTCTGATCTCTATTCTGCCTTTCTACTCCTTTCTGACATCTATTCTGCCTCTTTCTACTTGTTTCTCACCTTTATTTTGCCTCTTACTGCTCATTTCTCACCTTTTTTGGCCTCTATCTGTTCATTGCTGACCCTTATTCTGCCTCTTTCTGCTAATTTCTCATCTTTATTTTGCCTCTTTCTGCTCTTTTTGACCTTTATTTTGCCTCTTTCTGCTCCTTGCTGACCTTAATTCTGCCTCTTTCTGCTCTTTTTGACCATTATTCTGCCTCTTTCTGACCTCTATTCTGCCTCTTTCTGCTCGTTTCTGACATTTATATTGCCTCTTTCTGCTTGTTGTTGAGCTTTATTCTGCCTCTTTTTACTTGTTTTTTACCTTTATTCTTCCACTTTCTCCTCTTCCCCCTCAAGACCGTGGGTGGTGCCTGAAAGCCCCTGCTGTCACAGCTGGATCCCCGCCTCCTGTGAGTCAGCGCAGCCCCCCATTCCTTTTAATCCAGGGAGTTGGTGGTCCCTGGGACTTCTACAAAGCCCAGGAGTGGGGTCAGTGCGGCCCCCCTCTTTCTATAAAAAAAACAAAGCACCAGGGAGGTGGTGGTCCCCAGGGCTCAAAGAGCCATAGAAGGTGGGCCTCTTGCACTCCCCTGCTTTAAAAAAAAATGCCCCGGGACCTGGCTCACCTGGGGGGGGGGGCATTTCAAAACAAACACAGGAGACCATGCTTGTTTTTTTTCTTCAATTTTGACACAAATCCATGGGTCCACCTGCGATTCTGTATTAAAATTGAAAAAATATTTATTTTTAAACCCCAATGGGGTCCCCACCACCATATCTAGAGGATCAAGGTATTCCTACCCTGTCCCCTTTTCTATTTAAAAAAAAAATGTTTTTGTGGGACTAGGCTAAAGCAAAGTCTGATAATGGCTGCCAACACTTTCTGGTGGAAGTGTTGGCAGCCAATCAGATTTCAGCATGGGCACTGTCGGATCTGCAGCGGATCCATGCCCCCAGATGTACAAATTTGGATTTTTGTTATTATCTCTGAAAACTACTGATCAGATTTACACCGAACTACCAAAAAGAATTTCTCTGGACCAAGATCTGCCTTTTTGTCAAATTTGGTTTAATTTCATCCAGCGGTTCGAACTGTAGTTGTGTCTAAAGTCACTATGGGAATTAACTTAGGGGAAAATGCATTTTGGGACCCCCCCTTTTCTCGGCTCCTACTTGACGGATCACCCCAAAACTTTCCAGAGAGCAGCTGACGCGAGCTTCAAACTAGTTATGAAAATTTCATAAAGGTTCATCAAACTGTATCAAAGTTGTTAGCAAAACAAAAAACTCTTTTCCTATGGAAACTAAGGGGGTCATTATGATGGCCGAAGGACCACCAATGCCAGACGTGCGGTGGCAATCTGTCCACCATCAAACGTGGATTGACCGCCCGCCAGATTAGGATGGCGGGCGGATCCACACTGCGACTGTGGCGGACGCAAAGACCGTCCGCCACGGAACCTCCACAGGCAATCGGACCGATTGCCTGGCAGGGCGGACTGCATGCATAAAATGGTAGCGGTGCCTAGCAGGCACCATCCACCATATTATGATGCAGGCTGTAATCCAGCATTTCCATGACGGCAAAACCGTCATGAAAAGGCTGGTGGAGGTTCTTTTCGGGGGGTCCTTGCTGGCCCCCAAAGTGTTTGGGGGAGGTGTATGTGCACTGGGGGGTACCCATGGTACCCCCCTACATTTCAGTGCACTAAGTGGCAGGCACCATGTGGTGCCTGCCACGTAGTGCACTGAAATGCACAACATGCTCTTTTAACATCGCGGCGGGTGTTGCTGTCAGCAGCACCCACCGCAATGTTAAAATGCAAGATGCGACCGCCATGGTGGCGGTCGCATCCTAATTGTGTACGGAACCGCCGCATGTATTGCGGATGGTCCCAGTTACCACCACGATGGCGGACGGACTCCAGTCCATCCGCCATTGTAATCGGCCCCTAAGTCCTAAAAATATATATATCAACAAATCCTGTAAACCCTCATCACAGAGACAGCCGCAGCAGATCATCGAACATCAAAGCCAATAAGTTATCAGGCACTGCGGAATGCAAAAAACTTCCATTAATTGTTATTGTTTCCAATGTGAGCATACTAAACACAAGTAAGACGTCAACACGTTTTGGCTTACACCTTAACCCCTTCGCTGCTAGGCCTTTTCCCCCCCTGTGCTAAGCCTTTTTTTGGCTATTTGGGGTAGTTTGGGCTTAGGCCCCTGTAACCTTTTGACCACATAAGGTATCCACGCCAAATTTGCGTCCTTTTCTTCCAACATCATGGGGATTCTAAAGGTACCCAGGGTTTGTGGATTCCCCTGGAGGGGACCCAGAAATTAGCCAAAATACAGCTAAATTTTGTTTTTGGGGGAAAAATGGGAAAAAGTGCTGCAAATGAAAGCATCTGGGTTTTTCCTACAAATGGTATCAAAAAGGGTTTGTGGGGCTGAAATCACAATTTTCCCAGATTTTAGGGAAGGACAGACTTTTGTCAGAAAACCAACATTTTTTACACAGTTTTGACATTTTTCTGGGACATAGCCTATTTTTGCTATTTTTTGTGCTTTCAACCTCCTTCCAGTTAATGGTAGACATGGGTATGAAAGCAATAATGGATCCTGGAAAGCTATATATTTTTTAAGAGTAGATAAAATTCTGAATTCAGCAAGGGGTCATTTGTGTAGATCCTTCAAGGTTTCTTTATGGAAACTAACAGTTAAATATAGGAAAAATTGAAAATTAGTTGAAAAAAATAGCCTTTTGTGTCAACGTTTTCACCTGTAACATCTTCTAATTATGACAGCTCTTTAAAATCAATATACCGTTACATCCGCTGGACCTTACTGGTTGTGGGGATATATAGGACTTGTAGGTTCACCAAGAACCCGACGAACCCGGAGCCAAAAACTGAGCAGCGACTTGCAATGGTTTTCTATTATGTACCGGGTATATAGCAATTATTCTGGGAAAATGTATACATGGAAAAATCGGTATGAAAGACACCTATGTATTTATGAAATGGAAACAAAATATAGAGTTTAGAAACAGTAGATATTTGCACATTTCCAAAATTGGGAATACTCATACTAGCATGAGAATTACCAATCATTTTTCAAAATTACTTCTTTTTTACATATTGTCTTTCATTTGGAAGGCAGAAATGCATCGAAAGTCAATAGGTAATAACATTTGCTTTACAAAACTAAATTACCCTAAGTCTCCCAATAAAAATGGTAGCTCACTTGCGTGGGTAGGCATAGTGCCCACGACAGGAAACGGCTCAAAACGCAACGTGAACACACCACATTTTCACAATGAAAAATTATCCTTTTTTTGGAAAGTGCCTAGCTGTAGTTTTTTAACCCTAGCTCTGCCGGCACCTAGGGAAACATTGCAAACCTATACATTTTTGAAAACTAGACACCCAGGGAAATCCAGGATGGGGTGACTTGACTGGCTCTCACCAGGTTCTGTTACCCAGAATCCCTTGCAAACCTAAAAAAAGTTTTAAAAAAACACATTTTCCTCACATTTGCGTGGTGGAAAGTTCTGGAATCTGCGTGGATCCACAAATTTCTACCCACCCCACGTTTCCCTAAGTCTTCCGAGAAAAACGGTACCTCACTTGCGTGGGTAGGCCTAGTGCCCGCGACAGGAAACAGCGCAAAACACAACGTGGACACACCACAATTTCACAGTGAAAAATGACCCTTTTTTGGCAAAGTGCCTAGCTGTAGTTTTTGAACCCTAGCTCTGCCGGCACCTAGGGAAACCTAGCAAACCTATACATTTTTGAAAACTAGACACCCAGGGAAATCCAGGATGGGGTGACTTGACTGGCTCTTACCAGGTTCTGTTACCCATAATCCCTTACAAACCTAAAAAAGTGTAAAAAAAACCCACATTTTCCTCACATTTCTGTGGTGGAAAGTTCTGGAATCTACGTGGATCCACAAATTTACACCCACCCCGTGTTCCCCAAAGTCTTCCGAGAAAAATGGTACCTCAATTGTGTGGGTAGGCCTAGTGCCCGCGACATGAAACAGCACAAAACGCAACTTGGACACACCACAATTTCACAGTGAAAAATGACCCTTTTTTGGCAAAGTGCCTAGCTGTAGTTTTTGAACCTTAGCTCAGCCGGCACCTAGGGAAACCTAGCAAACCTATACATTTTTGAAAACTAGACACCCAGGGGAATCCAGGATGGGGTGACTTGACTGGCTTTTACCAGGTTCTGTTACCCAGAATCCCTTGCAAACCTAAAAAAGGTTAAAAAAAAACACATTTTCCTCACATTTCTGTGGTGGAAAGTTCTGGAATCTGCGTGGATCCACAAATTTCCACCCACCCAGCGTTCCCCAAAGTATTGCGAGAAAAATGGTACCTCACTTGCGTGGGTAGGCCTAGTGCCCGCAACATAAAACGGCGCAAAACGCAACGTGGACACACCGCAATTTCGCAGTGAAAAATGACCCTTTTTTGCCAAAGTGCCTTGCTGTAGTTTTTGAACCCTAGCTCTGCCGGCACCTAGGGAAACCTAGCAAACCTATACATATTTGAAAACTAGACACCAGGTGAATCCAGGATGGGGTGACTAGACTGGCTCCCACCAGGTACTGTTACCCAGAATCCCTTGCAAACCTAAAAAAGTGTAAAAAAACCCACATTTTCCTCACATTTCTGTGGTGGAAAGTTCTGGAATCTACGTGGATCCACAAATTTCCACACACCCCGCGTTCTCCAAAGTCTTCAGAGAAAAATGGTATCTCACTTGCGTGGGTAGGCCTAGTGCCCGTGACATGAAACGGCGCAAAACGCAACGTGGACACACCACAATTTCATAGTGAAAAATGACCCTTTTTTGGCAAAGTGCCTAGCTGTAGTTTTTTAACTCTAGCTCAGCCGGAACCTAGGGAAAGCTAGCAAACCTATACATTTTTGAAAACTAGACAAACAGGGGAATCCAGGATGGGGTGACTTGACTGGCTCCCACCAGGTTCTGTTACCCAGAATCCCTTGCAAACCTAAAAAAGTGTCAAAAAAAACGCATTTTCCTCACATTTCTGTGGTGGAAAGTTCTGGAATCTACGTGGATCCACAAATTTCCACCCACCCCGCGTTCCCCAAAGTCTTCCAAGAAAAATGGTACCTCACTTGCGTGGATAGGCCTAGTGCCTGCGACATGAAACGTCGCAAAACGCAACGTGAACACACCACAATTTCACAGTGAAAAATGACCCTTTTTTGGCAAAGTGCCTAGCTGTAGTTTTTGAACCCTAGCTCTGCTGGCACCTAGGGAAACCTAGCAAACCTATACATTTTTGAAAACTAGATACCCGGGGATTCCAGGGAGGTATGGCTGGCGTGGATCCCCCAAAGTTTCCTTACCCAGAATCCCCTGCAAACCTCAGATTTAGCTGAAAAAAATCACTTTTCTCACACATTTTTGTGTGGAAAAGTTGTGGCATCACCGGGCTGACACAAATTTCCTACCACCCAGCATTACCCCGGGTCTCCCCATAAATATGGTGCCTCACTCGTGTGGGAGGCCCAAGTACACGCGGCAGACAAGGGCCCAAAACGTATTGAGGCGACATCAAAATTGCCTATCTCAAAATGACCTGGTTTTGCCAGGGGGGTCACCTGAGTTTTTGGGCCTGTGCCCGGCAGACATCTAGGGAAACCTACCAAACCCACACATTTCTGAAAACTAGACACCCGGGGCACTCCAGGGAGGTATGGCTTGTGTGGATCCCCCAACGTTTCCTACCCAGAATCCCTGCAAACCTCAATTTTAGCTGAAAAAATCACTTTTTTCACACATTGTTGTGTGGGAAAGTTGTGGCATCACCGGGTGACACAAATTTCCTACCACCCAGCATTCCCCGGGTCTCCCTATAAAGGGTGCCTCACTCGTGTGGGAGGCCCAAGTACCCGCGACAGGCAAGGGCCCAAAACGTATTGAGGCAACATCAAAATTGCCTATCTCAAAACGACCTGGTTTCGCAAGGGGGGTCACCTGGGTTTTTCGCCCCGTGCTCGGCGGCCATCTAGGGAAACCTACCAAACCCACACATTTCTGAAAACTAGATACCCGGGGATTCCAGGGAGGTATGGCTTAGGTGGATACCCCAACGTTTGCTTACCCAGAATCCCCAGCAAACCTCAATTTTAGCTGAAAAAATCACTTTTTTCACAAATTGTTGTGTGGGAAAGTTTTGGCATCACCGGGCTGACACAAATTTCCTACCACCCAGCGTTCCCCCAGGTCTCTCGATAAAAATGGGCAAACACTGGGTAGTAGGAAATTTGTGGATCCACGTAGATTCCAGAACTTTCCCACACAGAAATTTGAGAAAAAAGTGATTTTTTCAGCTAAATTTGAGGTTTGCAGCGGATTCTGGGTAGGAAAACGTTAGGGGACCCACGCAAGCCATACCTTGCTGGACTCCCCGGGTGTCTAGTTTTCAGAAATGTGTGGGTTTGGTAGGTTTCCCTAGATGGCCGCTGAGCACGGGCCAAAACTCATGGGACCCCCTTGCAAAACCAGGTTGTTTTGTGATAGGTAATTTTGATGTCGCCTCAATAGGTTTTGAGCCCTTGCCTGTCGCGGGTGCTTGACCCACCCACGCGGGTGAGGTATCATTTTTATTGGGAGAACTTGGGGAATGCTGGGTGTGAGGAAATTTGTGGATCCACGTAGATTCCAGAATTTTCCCACACAGAAATTTGAGAAAAAACAGATTTTTTCAGCTAAATTTGAGGTTTGCAGGGGATTGTGGGTAGGAAAACGTTAGGGGACCCACGCAAGCCATACCTGGCTAGACTTCCCCGCGTGTCTAGTTTTCATAAATGTATGGGTTTGGTAGGTTTCCCTAGATGGCCGCCGAGCACGGGGCCAAAAACTCATGGGACCCCCCTTGCAAAACCAGGTTGTTTTGTGATAGGAAATTTTGATGTCGCCTCAATAGGTTTTAGGCGCTTGCCTGTCGCGGGTACTTGACCCACCCACGTGAGTGAGGTATCATTTTTATCGGGAGACCTGGGGAAACGCTGGCTGAGAGGAAATTCGTGGATCCACGTAGATTCCAGAACTTTCCCACACAGAAATTTGAGAAGAAAGTGATTATTCAGCTAAATTTGATGTTTGCAGGGGGTTCTGGGGAGGAAAACGTTGGTGGACCCACACAAGCCATACCTCGCTGGACTCCCCAAGGTGTCTAGTTTTCAGAAATGTGTGGGTTTGGTAGGTTTCCCTGGATGGCCGCCAAGCCCGGGGCCAAAAACTCATGGGACCCCCCTTGCAAAACCAGGTTGTTTTGTGATAGGTAATTTTGATGTTGCCTCAATAGGTTTTGGGCCCTTGCCTGTCGCGGGCACTCGGCCTACCCATGCAAGTGAGGTACCATTTTTCTCGGAAGACTTTGGGGAACGCGGGGTGGGTGGAATTTTGTGGACCCACGCAGATTCCAGAACTTTCCAAAACAGAAATGTGAGGAAAATGTGTTTTTTTGGACACATTTTTAGGTTTGCAAGAGATTCTGGGTAACAGAACCTGGTGAGAGCCAGTCAAGTCACCCCATCCTGGATTCCACTGGGTGTCTAGTTTTCAAAAATGTATAGGTTTGCTAGGTTTCCCTAGGTGCCGGCAGAGCTAGGGTTCAAAATCTACAGCTAGGCACTTTGCAAAAAAATGGTACGTTTTCACTGTGAAAATGTGGTGTCTCCACGTTGCGTTTTGGGCCGTTTCCTGTTGCGGGTACTAGGACTACCCATGCAAGTGAGGTACCATTTTTCTCTGAAGACTTTGGAGAACGCGGGGTTTGTGGAATTTTGAGGATCCACACAGATTCCAGAACTTTCGACCACAGAAATGTGAGGAAAATATGTTTTTCTTTTACAAATTTTTAGGTTTGCAAGGGATTGTGGGTAACAGAACCTGGTGAGAGCCAGTCAAGTCACCCCATCCTGGATTCCCCTGGGTGTCTAGTTTTCAAAAATGTACAGGTTTGCTAGGTTTCCCTATGTGTCAGCTGCGCTAGGGCCCAAAATCCATAGGTAGGCACATTGCTAAAAAAAAGTCGGAGCCTAGTGGGCTTTCTGCCGCCCTGGGGGAATCGGGGAGGGGGTTCATCCCGATATGCCCCTCAAGGGGGCAGAAAGACTGTGGCTATTTTTGTGGGGGTGGGGGCATTGGTATGACCATTTTGGGCAGCCACCACCCCCACGCATAAAAAAAGCCTGCGTAATTGCTGGCGCCTAGTGGGCTTTCTGCCCCCATCTGCCTTCCCGGGGGCAGAAAGACTGGAATTTCTCTGGGGGTAGGGTGGGGGTATGGTCATGCCCATTTTGGGCAGCCCCTACCCCTACACGAATAAAACAAAAAAATCTGTGGTTTCTAGTGGGCTTTCTGCGCCCCCCGGGGGGGGGGCCAAATTGGGGGCTACAGCTCCCATATGCCTCCCGGGGGGGCAGAAAGACTGTCATTGTTGTGGAGTGGGGATGGGGGCATTGGCGTGCCCGTTTCGGGCAGCCCGCACCCTGAAAAAAGTTGCACAAACAAAATCCCTGGTGTTTAGTGGCCTTTCTGCCACTCCGGGGGGCAGAAATGCTGTAATGGTGGCGGGGGTGGGGGCATTGGCGTGCCCATTTCGGGCAGCCCCCATCCTAAAAACAAATGCGCAAAAAAAATCCCTGGTGTCAAGTGGGCTTTCTGCCTCCCAGGGGGGGCAGAAAGGCTGTAATGGCGGCAGGGGGGTGGGGGCATTGGCATGCCCCTTTTGGGCAGCCCCCACCCTAAAACTAATTGTGCAAAATAAAATCCCTGGCATTTAGTGGGTTTTCTGCCCCCCCAGTGGGCAGAATGGGGGCTACTGCCGCATCTTCCCCCCCCCGGGGGGGCAGAAAGGCTGTAATGGTGGCGGGGGGATTGGGGTGCCCATTTCAGGCAGCCCCCACCCTAAATAAAATTGCGCAAAAAAAAATCCCTGGCGTCAAGTGGGCTTTCTGCCCCCCGAAGATGCAAATTAGGGGCCAATGCCCCATCTGCCCCCCAGGGGGGGCAGAAAGGCTGTAATGGTGGCAGGTGGGTGGGGGCATTGGCGTGCCCATTTCAGGCAGCCCCACCCTAAAAAAAATGTTCAAAAAACGAATCCCTGGTGTTTAGTGGGCTTTCTGCCACTCCGGGGGGGCAGATTGGGGGCTACTGCAAGAAAGACTGTAATGATTGCGGGGGGGGGGTGGGGGCATGGGCATGCCCATTTTGGGCAGTCCCTACCCCTACACGAATAAAACAAAAAAATGTGTGGGTTCTAGTGGGCTTTCTGCACCCCCGGGGGGGCCAGATTGGGGGCTACAGCTCCCATCTGCCTCCCGGGGGGGCAGAAAGACTGTCATTTTTGTGGGGTAGGGATGGGGGCATTGGCGTGCCCGTTGCGGGCAGCCCGCACCCTGAAAAAAATTGCAAAAAAAAAAATCCCTGGTGTTTAGTGGTCTTTCTGCCCCTCCGGGGGGGGGGGGCAGAAATGCTGTAATGGTGGCGGGGGTGAGGGCATTGGCGTGCCCATTTCGGGCAGCCCCCACCCTAAAAACAAATGCGCAAAAAAAATCCCTGGCGTCAAGTGGGCTTTCTGCCCTCCCCGGGGGGCAGATTGGTGGCTACTGCCCCATCTGCCCCCCAGGGGGGGCAGAAAGGCTGTAATGGCGGCGGGGGTGTGGGGGCATTGGCATGCCCCTTTTGGGCAGCCCCCACCCTAAAACTAATTGTGCAAAATAAAATCCCTGGCATTTAGTGGGTTTTCTGCCCCCCCCGGGGGGGGCAGATTGGGTGCTACTGCCCCATCTGCCCCCCAGGGGGGGCAGAAAGGCTGTAATGGTGGTGGGGTGTGGGGGCATTGGCGTGCCCATTTCAGGCAGCCCCCACCCTAAATAAAATTGCGCAAAAAAAAATCCCTGGCATCAAGTGGGCTTTCCGCCCCCCCGAAGGGGCAAATTAGGGGCCAATGCCCCATCTGCCCCCCAGGGGGGGCAGAAAGGCTGTAATGGTGGCAGGTGGGTGGGGGCATTGGCGTGCCCATTTCAGGCAGCCCCCACCCTAAAAAAAAAGTTCAAAAAACGAATCCCTGGTGTTTAGTGGGCTTTCTGCCCCTCCGGGGGGGCAGATTGGGGGCTACTGCAAGAAAGACTGTAATGATTGCGGGGGGGTGGGGGCATGGGCATGCCCATTTTAAGCAGCCCTGTTGGACTTGGCCCTTTTTGCAGGGTCATCCCTGAACTTTTTGCCTTCCTCCTATATTTTCTCTGACCTGTTTTTGTTGGTTTTATGACTCTGGGCACTTTACCACTGCTGATCAGTGCTAAAGTGCATATGCTCTCCCCATGATAAATTGTGTTATGGATTAGTGACTCCATGATTGGATGATTGGTTTACTTGTCAGTCCCTAGTACAGTGCACTGCGTGTGCCCAGGGCTTGTAAATCCAATGCCGCTGGTGGGCTTGCAGCACTGGTTGTGCCACCCACAGAAGCGGCTTGTAAAATATGTCTCAGGCCTGCCATTGCAGAGCCTGTGTGCAGTCTGTGACTGCCATGTCGACTTGGCCAGTGCACCCACTTGCCAGTCCCTAAACCTTCCCTTATCTTCATATCAGACACCCCTAAGGTAGGCCCAAGGGCAGGGTGCATTGTAAGTATAAGGTAGGACATGCCCTGGTGTGTGTGGCATGTCCTGATAGTGAATTACAGCCATTTTCGTTTTTCACTATTGCAAGGCTACCTGCTCCCCATAGGCCAGAATGGGCAGACTGACTATTACACTTTATAGTCAGAACTGACCCAGGGAACATGGTAGAAAAACGAATTTAGTATGCCTGAACTCAGAATGATAAAATACATCTTTTAGTGAAGTTGGTTTTAACATTCTGTGTTTGAAAATACCACTTTTAGAAAGTGGGTATTTTCTTGCCTAAACTTCCAAGCCTGCCTCTGCTAGGTTGTGTATTCCTTGTCTGGAGATTGAGTGACAGGGGCTGGGGGTGGCTACAGGAGACAGGGTGAGTCAGCACAGGGCTGAATAGGAAGGTCTGCATCCAGAGTGGAGGGAGGAGTTGCACCTGGGTCTGAATAGGGCTGTGCCTGCCTTCCACAATGCTGGCTCCACCTCCTGCCGGGCGTCTGATGGCTCTGCCCCTCACTCACAAAGGAAAGAAGGAGTCAGAAAAACAAAGTGCTCCAGGACTGACCAGAACTGGTTTTGGACTAGGCAGAGGCCTCTCTGCCTTCAGAGAACAAAGGGAAAACTGTGTATAAAAAGGGGACCCAGACCCCTAGGAAATTAGATCACTTCTGGGAAATCAAGAAACCTGTTGCCAAGGAGAAGAACCGGAGAAGCTGAAGGAGGAGTACTGCCCCTGTGCTGTTTTGCTGATTGGGGTTGGCCTGCAGTGGTTGCTTTCTGCCAAGGACAGGAGAAAAGACTTTGCTGTGCTTTGTCATCTTGAAGAAGGGAATCTCCAAGGGCTTGAACTGAGCTTGCCTCCTGCCTGAAGTCACAGGGACACAAAGACTTCACCCCTTCTGTTTGCCTGCATCTGGAACTGCTGTTTTAGCTGCTAACAGAGGGAAATTGCAACACCGACGCCGGCGAGCGACGCCGTAACCTGCACCGAAGCCGTGGGCACCGCTCGTGAAGAGCACGACGCACCGCCCCGACTTGCACCGTAGGCCCGACGCCTGCCGACGCCGTGCGACATCGACTCCGAAGCCGTCATCGAGGCCGCTGCCTGCACCGGAGCCGAGGACACCGCTCGTGACGCTCACGACGCACCGTCCCGACTCGCACCGCAGCCCCGACTTCACCGACGCCAGGGCTTCATCATCGCGGAGCCGATCCTCGACGTGGGTGACCCCCGAATCCATCGACGCCGCACCATCGTAAGGAACCGACGCCTCGCCGCCATCCGTGACGTCACCTCCCCGACACAGTAAGGAACCGACGCCTCACCTCCCTGCGCTGCAGTAAGGAACCGAGACATCACCTCCCCTGGGGTCGTAAGGAACCGACGCCGCCGGCGCCAACGAAGCATCACCTCCCCGACGCCGTGCACCGTCTTTGTTTTCATCGAATTCCAGGTACTGTTCTTTGTGGGTCTGCTCGACTCCGGGCCCGACGCCGCGCACCTCGCGGTCGGCGCCGTACTTTGGGATTTCCACCGGTCACGACGTCGTGATAACTCCAAGTGGAGTTATTTGTTGCTACAAGCTTTATTTTGATTGACTATCCTATTTTTGAAGATAACGTGAACTGTCTCTATCATTTTAAGTCTATTTTTGAGTACTGTATTGTGGATTTTTGCTATTGGGTCTTGTGATAAGTCTATATAAAGATTACTTATTTTTACATAAACAACCTGTGTGGTGTCCATCTGTAGTGTTTTCACTGTATTACTGTATGTGGTCACAAATGCTTTACACACTGCCTCTGAGATAAGCCTGTCTGCTCGTGCCAAGCTACCAGGGGGTGAGCAGGGGTTATTTTAGGAGTGTTTCCCCTTATCCTGACTAGAAGCAAGGGTCCCTATTTGGACAAAGGTGCAAACCATTGCCAACTAGAGACCCCCAGTTCTAACATTGGTGGTCAGCGGTGAGGATTTGGACTTGCATTTGTGATTCATATACAGTGATTGGTGTACACTACTAGTGAGTGCAGACCAATACGCGACCACATACATTTTGATAGGACTTTTTTCCTTGGAACCTTTATTTTTGTTGAGAACTGCCAATTTTCACCATGAGCAAAAAAGGATCCATTGCACCTGCAGATATTGAATTTGAAGAAGATAGGGTTGATACCTACACTGTGACAGAACTCAAAGCTGTTTGCAAAAAGTTTAAAATCTCTATGAGAGGCCTCACCAGGAAGGAGGAGTTTCACAAGGCGCTAAGGGCCTGGTTGGAAGCACGGAATGCCAGTGGGCAGTCCGAGGAGCCTGTGGAGGAGGCAGAGAATTTAGATGGGCAGCTTGAGGGGCCATTGGGCTTAACTGGGAGGAGAGCGCCTTCCAGGGAGGGCAGCAGTGTTTCTCAAAGGGCCTGTCTCCAGAGGAGCTGGAGGACAGGGACAAAAGCAGGATGCATGAAATGGAAATGGCCAAACTAAAACAGGGAAGCCATGATAGCCTTGAGCATAAGAAATTGGAGTTGGAAAGTAAGAGGTTGGCCATGGAAGAAAGGAAGATGCTTTTAGAGCATGAGAGAATGATGAGGGTGTTGGAGTTCAAAGCCAGGGGCTTAGGGATTCCTCCCTCTGGTGGCAGCAAAATTGTATTACCTAGTGCTGAGGGAGTAGTACACACACCCAGAGATGTGGTGCCTGACTTGGAGGGGGTTAATATACACCAGGAGGTTCAAGGACATGAGGTAGCTCCAGTAGTGCGCAGTGTCCCTGAGAGGAATAGGGAAACTGACGCAGGGATTCATGGTCCTAGTAGCAGGAGGGACACTCTACTGACTCTAGATGGGAGGTGCAGGGAGAGTGGTTCCCCCATGTTTGAATTCCTGGGGTGTGAGTGTGAAGACCGCCCAGAAGAGTGTGGGTTGAGTGACAGAGACAGTCAGATACTGTCTTGCCAATCTCAGCAGAGTGGTGTGGGGTACATGTGTGAGGCACTGGATGGTGAGGTGAAGGATAACTTGGTTAACACCTGTGAGGGGTTGTGTGATCCAATTGTGGGAGAGCATATTGTAAGTCCCTGTTTTCCAGAGCTATGCCAACGCCTGTTGGAGAGTGAGTTCTCTGACCCCAGGGAGCTCACGAGGGAGGAAGACCTTTTGGTGGTTTCCAGAGGGTCTGAAAAGGCATTGGGGAGTGACCCTAAGAGGAGTGGCTCAGGTATCTTCCAGCCCAGAGTGGTGGAAGTGGTTCAGAGTAGCCCAGCTAGGTCCCGGTGTAGTGGGAGGGGTGTAGGGGCTCACGTCCTGTCTCAGTGGAGAAGGAGTGAGTGTGGGGCTGCGTGTCCCAAGGTGCCCGAAACCCAGTCTCAGAGCCTGGATGGTTCTTTAAGGGAACACCAGGTAGGGAGCCTAGGCTGTCCTGATGGGCCGCCTGTTGAGGAGGATCTCCTAGTGTCTAGAGAACCTGGAGCGTCTGTAAATGGAGCTCCAGTGTTTCTGGTATCTGGCAGTGCCGCTCCACTTGGGAGGGTGCAGAAGTCCAGAGTGAGGGGTGAGAGGGGGAGAGAGTCCCCAGTGGAAGAACCAGTGGGTCAGGGACCAGCCAGAAGGGCTGAGTCACCAGTGAATGACCATGGTGACACCACTTCTGTCCTGGGGGATCTTCGCGCGCTGTCAGATGGACAGGGGTCGGGAGATCTGCGCCAGGCGGACTGTCACACAACACATGAGAGATGTGTTACCCTCTGGGGGGCATGCGTGCTCCCCAGGAAGTCCTGGTGCGCCAGGCAGATTATTACACAACTCTAGAGGAGTGTGTTTCCCTTGGGGGGGTTGGTGTACCCTCCCGGAAGTCCTGGGTTGCCAGGCACAGGTCCAGCCTAAGGGTACAGACCCTGGGTTGGAGGACCAGGTTCAGGGTGTCCCCCTGACCTGGAGGAAGGGGCAGCTGCTAACAGTGCCCCTACCAGTTTGTCTTCTGGGGGCACCGCTCCAGGTGGGAGGGTGCAGGACCCCAGTAAGGGGGCGGGGAGAGGACAGCCTCACCCCTGGCCTCTGCCCAGTCTAAGGGTACAGACCCTATGCTGGGATCCCAGTTGCAGGATAGAACCCCTGAACTGGTGGGCGAGTGTGCAGGACCCCTGCCACAGGTGCCCTGACAATTCTGGAAGGGGGTACAGCTCCAGGTGGGAGGGTGCAGAGCCCCAAGGAGGAGGACCAGGTGTGGGAGAGCCCACCCCAGTCTCCTGTCCAGCCGCCGGTTACAGGCCCGGGGCTGGTGGGTCAGTGTCAGGATGTCATACCTGACCTGACGGTTGGGAGAGTGGACAAAGGGTGCCAGGCACCTGGGGCTACTGCCCCCGCTCTCTGACACCACAGAGGTTGGAGAGCCATGAAAGGCCTGGGGCCTGGCTCTCATCACTGACGGCTGTCAGTGGCCACTGTGGCTTGCTGTCCTGGTGGACAGAGTTGCCCCTGGGAGGGGGACAGAAGTCCCACCCCGGGGGTGGACTAGGCCACACATCTGTGTTGGCCATGTGGGTACTGTCTGTCGGTTGGGACACACCTGTGAGCAAGCTAAGGTTAGGTGCTGCACAGGTGGTGTCCACAGTTGAGGAGAAGGGTTCCCCATGGATTAGCTTGGTGGGCCCTGAGAGTATGGACAGAGGGATCCAAATAGGTTCAGATTGGCGTAGAACTGGAGTATGCCCCTGCTGTTGTGGGCCAGGGTCCAGGTTCTATCGCCCAAAGCAGAGAAGCCCATCAGGGTAGTGATTGGTCTCCCCTGCGTTTTGGCTGGAAGGGGGTTGTGTTGGACTTGGCCCTTTTTGCAGGGTCATCCCTGAACTTTTGCCTTCCTCCTATATTTTCTCTGACCTGTTTTTGTTGGTTTTATGACTCTGGGCACTTTACCACTGCTGATCAGTGCTAAAGTGCATATGCTCTCCCCATGATAAATTGTGTTATGGATTAGTGACTCCATGATTGGATGATTGGTTTACTTGTCAGTCCCTAGTACAGTGCACTGCGTGTGCCCAGGGCTTGTAAATCCAATGCCGCTGGTGGGCTTGCAGCACTGGTTGTGCCACCCACAGAAGCGGCTTGTAAAATATGTCTCAGGCCTGCCATTGCAGAGCCTGTGTGCAGTCTGTGACTGCCATGTCGACTTGGCCAGTGCACCCACTTGCCAGTCCCTAAACCTTCCCTTATCTTCATATCAGACACCCCTAAGGTAGGCCCAAGGGCAGGGTGCATTGTAAGTATAAGGTAGGACATGCCCTGGTGTGTGTGGCATGTCCTGATAGTGAATTACAGCCATTTTCGTTTTCACTATTGCAAGGCTACCTGCTCCCCATAGGCCAGAATGGGCAGACTGACTATTACACTTTATAGTCAGAACTGACCCAGGGAACATGGTAGAAAAACGAATTTAGTATGCCTGAACTCAGAATGATAAAATACATCTTTTAGTGAAGTTGGTTTTAACATTCTGTGTTTGAAAATACCACTTTTAGAAAGTGGGTATTTTCTTGCCTAAACTTCCAAGCCTGCCTCTGCTAGGTTGTGTATTCCTTGTCTGGAGATTGAGTGACAGGGGCTGGGGGTGGCTACAGGAGACAGGGTGAGTCAGCACAGGGCTGAATAGGAAGGTCTGCATCCAGAGTGGAGGGAGGAGTTGCACCTGGGTCTGAATAGGGCTGTGCCTGCCTTCCACAATGCTGGCTCCACCTCCTGCCGGGCGTCTGATGGCTCTGCCCCTCACTCACAAAGGAAAGAAGGAGTCAGAAAAACAAAGTGCTCCAGGACTGACCAGAACTGGTTTTGGACTAGGCAGAGGCCTCTCTGCCTTCAGAGAACAAAAGGAAAACTGTGTATAAAAAGGGGACCCAGACCCCTAGGAAATTAGATCACTTCTGGGAAATCAAGAAACCTGTTGCCAAGGAGAAGAACCGGAGAAGCTGAAGGAGGAGTACTGCCCCTGTGCTGTTTTGCTGATTGGGGTTGGCCTGCAGTGGTTGCTTTCTGCCAAGGACAGGAGAAAAGACTTTGCTGTGCTTTGTCATCTTGAAGAAGGGAATCTCCAAGGGCTTGAACTGAGCTTGCCTCCTGCCTGAAGTCACAGGGACACAAAGACTTCACCCCTTCTGTTTGCCTGCATCTGGAACTGCTGTTTTAGCTGCTAACAGAGGGAAATTGCAACACCGACGCCGGCGAGCGACGCCGTAACCTGCACCGAAGCCGTGGGCACCGCTCGTGAAGAGCACGACGCACCGCCCCGACTTGCACCGTAGGCCCGACGCCTGCCGACGCCGTGCGACATCGACTCCGAAGCCGTCATCGAGGCCGCTGCCTGCACCGGAGCCGAGGACACCGCTCGTGACGCTCACGACGCACCGTCCCGACTCGCACCGCAGCCCCGACTTCACCGACGCCAGGGCTTCATCATCGCGGAGCCGATCCTCGACGTGGGTGACCCCGAATCCATCGACGCCGCACCATCGTAAGGAACCGACGCCTCGCCGCCATCCGTGACGTCACCTCCCCGACACAGTAAGGAACCGACGCCTCACCTCCCTGCGCTGCAGTAAGGAACCGAGACATCACCTCCCCTGGGGTCGTAAGGAACCGACGCCGCCGGCGCCAACGAAGCATCACCTCCCCGACGCCGTGCACCGTCTTTGTTTTCATCGAATTCCAGGTACTGTTCTTTGTGGGTCTGCTCGACTCCGGGCCCGACGCCGCGCACCTCGCGGTCGGCGCCGTACTTTGGGATTTCCACCGGTCACGACGTCGTGATAACTCCAAGTGGAGTTATTTGTTGCTACAAGCTTTATTTTGATTGACTATCCTATTTTTGAAGATAACGTGAACTGTCTCTATCATATTAAGTCTATTTTTGAGTACTGTATTGTGGATTTTTGCTATTGGGTCTTGTGATAAGTCTATATAAAGATTACTTATTTTTACATAAACAACCTGTGTGGTGTCCATCTGTAGTGTTTTCACTGTATTACTGTATGTGGTCACAAATGCTTTACACACTGCCTCTGAGATAAGCCTGTCTGCTCGTGCCAAGCTACCAGGGGGTGAGCAGGGGTTATTTTAGGAGTGTTTCCCCCTTATCCTGACTAGAAGCAAGGGTCCCTATTTGGACAAAGGTGCAAACCATTGCCAACTAGAGACCCCCAGTTCTAACAAGCCCCCACCCTTATTTTTATATGCTAAAAAAATCCCTGGTGTCTAGTGGGATTTTTGCCCTTCGGGGGGGCAGATTGGGGGCTACTGCCCCATCTGCTCCCCAGGGGGGGCAAAAAGACTAAATTTTGCCGAATTGAATTGGGGGGAGCAAAGGTCCTTGCCCAAGGGGCCGCTCCCCCCTCCCTGGTGTCTAGTGGGTGGATCCCTGCTTGGGGATCACCCTCCAGTGGTGATCCCCAAGCAGGGATCCACTGGGGAGGGGTACCATTGGAAAGGGGAGAATCTCCTTTCCAACCTCTCCCGTCTTTCTACATGCTCAGTGGGCTGAGATAGCCCCCTGAGCATGTAGAAACTGAAACTGAAATGAGCCTAAAGGCGCCCTGTGTCACATTTTAAGTTGGGGGATTAAGTCCCCTTGAATCCTGAGAGTCCCTGGGTCCAACTAGCCCACCATGTACCTCCAGTAAATGCCACAGAGCTGCGTTGCAGAGAGGTGGTCCGAGGCTATGCCCCATTTTACACCTCTCTGCAATGCAACTCTGTAGCACTTACTGGACATACCTGGTCGGTTAGTTGGCCCCCAGGGACCCTCAGGATTCAAGGGGACTTAATTCCCCAACTTAAAACACGCAACAGGGCACGTTTCCACACTTGTGACATCGGGCCACGAACCCTCCCTGCACCACTGCGCAAACGCACCCCCTGGTGTGTTGTAAATTGGGGGATTAAATCCCCTTGAGTCCTGAGGGTCCCTGGGGGCCAACTAGCCCACCACTTACCTCCAGTAAGCGCTACAGAGCTGCGTTGCAGAGTGGTGTAAAAAGGGGCATGGCCTGGGCCACCTTTCTGCAACGCAGCGTAGTGGAGCTTACTGGAGGTAAGTGGTGGGCTAGTTGGCCCCCAGGGACCCTCAGGATTGAAGAGGAATTAATTCCCCAACTTAAAACGTGCCACAGGGTGTGTTTGCACACATGTCACCTCAGGCCCCGCCCCTCCCTTCACCACTGTGCAAACGCACCCCGTGGCGCGTTTTGAGTTGGGGGATAAAGTCCCCTTGAATCCTGAGGATCCCTGGGATCCAACTAGCTCACCAGGTACCTCCAGTAAGCGCCACAGAGCTGTGTTGCAGAGAGGTGTAAAAAGAGGCGTGGCCTCTGAACACCTCTCTGCAACGCAGCTCCCTGGTGTATACTGGAAGTACCTGGTAGGCTAGTTGGCCCCCAGGGACCCTCAGTATTCAAGGGGATTTTGCCGTTTAAAAAAAAAAAGAAAATGCTTTTTTTGGTCCTGGGGGTCCTTGTGGGACCCCCTGAGCAGGCCTAGGGGGTCAGGGTGTTTCTACCCTGCACCCTTTTCGTGTTTTGCACGTTTGTTTTTTTCTTTTCTTGTGACTCGGTTCTAACGAGTCACAAGATGGCTGCCAACGCTTCCTGGTTTGGAGTGTTGACAGCCAATTAGAATAAAGCTCGTGGTCGGGAGGGTCCGCGGATCCTCTGTGCCTCTAAATATCAAAACTTTTATTTTTGATTTTCTCAGCAACTACTGAAAGGATTTACACCATTTTTAGGCTAAAGTTTCCTATGGAAAATACATGGAGAAAACACGTTTTGGGACCCCCCTTTTTTCTCGGCCCCCGCTTGCCGAATCACCCCGAAACTTTCAAGATAGGAGCTGACCAGAGCGAGCCATAAATTTTGAAAATTTCGCGAATATTCGTCAACCGGCGCCAAAGTTATTGGGAAAAGAATGTTACGAATTTCCTATGGATAATAGGTCCTAACTATAACTACCTACTGGTGACCACCAGTAGGTAATATATATATATTATGTACTGGCGGTCGCCAGTAGATAGTTATAGTTAGGACCTAGTTTCTATAGGAAAAGCGTTTATTCTTTTCCCAATAACTTTGGCGCCGGATGACGAATCTTCGCAAAATTTTCAAAACTAGTGGGGGGCTCCGATCAGCTCCTATTCTGAAAGTTTCGGGCTGATTCGTCAAGCGGGAGCCAAGAAAAAAGGGGGGTCCCAAAACACGTTTTCCCCATGTTATTTCCCATAGGAAACTTTAGACACAGCTACAGCCCGAACTGCTGAACGGAATTACACCAAATTTGGCAAAAAGGTAGCCCTTGGTTCAGAAAGCGCCCTTTTTTTTAAATGGTGTAAATCCGTTCAGTAATTTTTGAGATATTAAAGGAAAAAAATATTTATATATCTTGGCGGGACCTAACTACACAAGCACGAGCTTGGCTCTAATTGGCTGCCAACACTTCAATCCAGGAAGTGTTGGCAGCCATCTTGGTGCAATGCTTTTTAGGTCTCGCCTAGCGATGCAGTGCTTGCGCTGCTCACTACACAAACACCACTGCACTGCCCTAAACCCTAAAACACTACCCCAGCACGACCCCCTATACTGCACGAACACCACTGCACTGCCCTAAACCCTAAAACACTACCCCAGCATGACCCCCTACACTGCCCGAACACCACTGCACTGTCCTAAACCCTAAAACACTACCCCCAGCATGACCCCCTACACTGCCCGAACACCACTGCATTGCCCTAAACCCTAAATCACCACCCCCAGCACGACCCCCTACACTGCCCGAACACTACTGCACTGCCCTAAACCCTGAAACACCACCCCCAGCACGACCCCCTATACTGCCCGAACACCACTGCACTGCCCTAAACCCTGAAACAACACCCCCAGCACGACCCCCTACATTACCCAAACACAACTGCACTACCCTAAACCCTAAAACACGACCCACCGCACGACCCCCTACACTACCCAAAGACCACTGCACTACCCTAAACCCTAAAACACGGCCCCCTACACTACACAAACAGCACTGCACTACCCTAAAACACTACCCCCAGCACGACCCCCTACACTGCCCGAACACCACTGCACTGCCCTAAACCCTGAAACACCACCCCCAGCACGACCCCCTACACTGCCCGAACACCACTGCACTGCCCTAAACCCTGAAACACCACCCCCAGCACGACCCCTACACTGCCCAAACACCACTGCACTGCCCTAAACCCTGAAACACCACCCCAGCACGAACCCCTTACACTGCCCGAACACCACTGCACTGCCCTAAACCCTGAAACACCACCCCCAGCACGACCCCTACATTGCCCAAACACCACTGCACTACCCTAAACCCTAAAACATGACCCACCGCACGATCCCCTACACTAACCAAAGACCACTGCACTACCCTAAACCCTAAAACACAACCCCCTACACTACACAAACACCGCTGCACTACCCTAAACCCTAAAACACTACCCCCAGCATGACCCCCTACACTACCCAAACACCACTGCACTATCCTAAACCCTAAAACACTACCCCCTACACTACACAAACAACACTGCACTACCCTAAACCCTAAAACACTAACCCCAACACGACCCCCTACACTACCCAAACACCACTGCACTACCCTAAACCCTAAAACACTACCCCCAGCAGTACCCCTATACTACCCAAACACCACTGCACTACCCTAAACCCTAAAACACTACCCCCAGCAGTACCCCCTACACTACCCAAACACCATTGCACTATCCCAAACCCTAAAACACTACCCCCAGCAGTACCCCCTACACTTTCCAAACACCACTGCACTACACTAAACCCTAAACCACTACCCCCAGCACAACCCCCTACACTACCCAAACACCACTGCACTACCCTAAACCCTAAAACACTACCCCCAGCACGACCCCTATACTATACCAACACCACTGCACTACCCTAAACCCTAAAACACTACCCCAGCACAACCCCCTACACTACCCAAACACCACTGCACTACCCTAAACCCTAAAACACTACCCCCAGCATGACCCCCTACACTACCCAAACACCACTGCACTACCCTAAACCCTAAAACACTACCCCCAGCACGACCCCCTACACTACACAAACACCACTGCAACACTATCATATGCACTCATACACCTATACAGACACTCACACACTGCCACATATCCAGAGTTACTCACACACTTAGTCAGTCATGCAAAGAATCAATCATACTTCCATTTACTCACCTATACAGTTATACAGACACAACCTCACTTATTCATACAGATACTAACACATAATTACTCTCTTATAGAATCACTGATACAAATACACACTCATCCATGCAGCCACAATTACTGACTCTCACATATAGTTATTTATATACACCATCACTCACATATACTGCCTTTTACATATGTAGTTACTTGCACATGTACCACTGAGACATCCATTTACTCACCAACACACCCATATACACTCTCACCCACCCATACAGCTGTTTCCACATGCACTCTTGAACCCATACACCCAGTGAATCAACCACTCACACATCTATGAACAGAGTCACACACCTCCCACCCACCCACACACACTCAGACAGCCATACAAATACTCAGGCAAGCAATCAATAACCCATATAGACACTCATGCAGCTACTCACCAACCCATGCAGCAGCTTACACAACAACAGACAGACTGATACAGACTTTCACACAGTTTAGTCACTAACCCATGCATTCAATAAGACACATTTAATCACTCACTTATACAGTCAGTCACGTACCTACTAAATCCTCCATTATACACCCACTCATTCCTCAATACAGCTTGGCATATATATAAAACAAAATTAAACTTTACAGAAACACACAGTCACTGGATGATGTCATCAGTAATGTCATCAGTGATGTCATTTGAGATGTCATCAGTGATGTCACTGACCATGTCATGAATGATGTAATATGTGACGTCATCAGCAGCGCATTGCGGGGGCGCGAGTTATAGTTAGCTGAACTAACTATAACGCCGGAATTTCTATGGTTTTGTACGAGTGAAATGTCCAACTAACTATAACGTTCCTGAAACCTATGGTTTTTTCAGTTAATATATATATATATATATATATATATATATATATATATAATCTACTTGCAGTCGCCAGTAGATAGTCATAGTTAGGACCTAGTTTCCATAGGAAAAGTGTTTTTTCTTTTCCCAATAACTTTGGCACCGGTTGAGGAATCTACGCGAAATTTTCAAAACTTGTGGCCCGCTCCGGTCAACTCCTTTCCTGAAAGTTTTGGGGTGATTCGCCAAGCGGGGGCCGAGAAAAAAGGGGGGTCCCAAAACGTGTTTTCTCCATGTTATTTTTCATAGGAAATTTTAGACACGGCTACAGCCCGAACTGCTGAACGGAATTACACCAAATTTTGCAAAAAGGTAGCCCTTGGTTCAGAAAGAGCCCTTTTTGTTAAATGGTGTAAATCCGTTCATTAGTTCCTGAGAAATTGAAAAAAAAGAGGTCAGAAAATGAATTTCCCATAGGAAACTTTAGACACGGCTACAGCTCGAACTGCTGAACGGAATTACACCAAATTTGGCAAAAAGGTAGTGCTTGGTTCAGAAAGTGCCCTTTTTTTTAAATGGTGTAAATCCGTTCAGTAGTTGCTGAGAAATCAGTGATGTCATGAGTGATGTCACTGACCATGTCATGAGTGATGTAATATGTGACGTCATCAGCAGTGCATTGTGGGCGCTACGAGTTATAGTTAGCTGAACTAACTATAACGGGGGAATTTCTATGGTTTTGTACGAGTGAATTTCAAAGGTTTTTTAAATGCTAATTTCTAACTATAACGTGCCTGAAACCTATGGTTTTTTCAGTGAATTTCAATGGTTTTTTAAATGCTAATTCCTAACTATAACGTGCCTGAAACCTATGGTTTTTTAAGTAAATTTCAAAGGTTTTTTAAATGCTAGTTTCTAACTATAACGCCACTGAAACCAGAGGTAGGACATGTGAAGAAAGAAGAAAAAACGCACAGAAAGAAGCAAAAGAAATGCAGAAAGAAGCAACAGAAGTCCTCAAAGACGAAGAAAAGTGCACGAAGAAGCAAGACATGTGCAGAAAGAACCAACAGAGGAGCAGAAAGAGGCCTTGTTACAAAATCATCCTCTGCCCTCAACTTTTTCAGACGGGTACTGGTGGTAACTGACTCTGACTAACCAGGCCTAGAGCCAGTGGTATGCTAAAAGACACTTAGAATACAGTGAAAACACCTACATACACTAGGGAACACTATGCGTTGGGGTACCCCTGTGATTAGCATGACCTCCTCTGTAAGGCTCTAGTACATAATAGGGCAGGGGGATTAAAACTACCTCTTAAAACGCACCACGGGTCGCGTTTGCACACTGGTGAAGGGAGGGGGGCCTGAGGTGACATGTGTGCAAACACGCCCTGTGGCCGTTTTAAGTTGGGGGATAAAGTCCCCTTGAATCCTGAGGGTCCCTGGGGGCCAACTAACCCACCAGGTATGTCCAGTAAGTGCCACAGAGTTGCATTGCAGAGAGGTGTAAAATGGGGCATGGCCTCGGGCCACCTCTCTGCAACACAGCTCTGTGGTGCTTACTTGAGGTACATGGTGGGCTAGTTGGAACCAGGGACTCTCAGGATTAAAGGGGACTTAATTCCCCAACTTAAAACGCATCACAGGGCGTGTTTGCACACGTCACCTCTGGCCCCGCCCCCTCCCTTTACCACTGCGCAAAGGCGCCCTGTGTCACGTTTTAAGTTGGGGGATTAAGTCCCCTTGAATCCTGAGAGTCCCTGGGTCCAACTAGCCCACCATGTACCTCCAGTAAGCACCACAGAGCTGCGTTGCAGAGAGGTTGTCCGAGGCCATGCCCCATTTACACCTCTCTGCAATGCAACTCTGTAGCACTTACTGGACATACCTGGTCGGTTAGTTGGCCCCCAGGGACCCTCAGGATTTAAGGGGACTTAATTCCCCAAGTTAAAACGCGCCACAGGGCACGTTTCCACACTTGTGACATCGGGCCACGCCCCCTCCCTGCATCACTGCGCAAACGCACCCCCTGGTGCGTTGTAAATTGGGGGATTGAATCCCCTTGAGTCCTGAGGGTCCCTGGGGGCCAACTAGCCCACCACTTACCTCCAGTAAGCGCTACAGAGCTGCGTTGCAGAGTGGTGTAAAAAGGGGCATGGTCTGGGCCACCTTTCTTTTTTTAAATTCATTTTTTTAAGAAGGGGAGCTGTGTGGCCCCCCTTCTTTTCCTATTTTATTGGCCCTGGGGACCCCATCCCCCAGGGCCTGACCCCTATATATATTTTTTTTAATAATGGAAGGGGGCCACGTGGCCCCCCTCCCGAGGCCATATTTGGCCCCGGGGACCCCATCTCCCGTGGCATGGCCAGTGTTTTTTTTAATTAAAATTATTGGAGGGGGGCTGCGTGGCCCCCCTCCTCAGGCCATTTATGGCCCCGGGGACCCCATCCCCCGGGGCTGGCCTTTGCGTTTTTTTGGTTTTTAAAAAAAATAATTAAATCATGGGGAGGGGGGCTGCTTAGCCCCCCTCCCGGGCCAATCATGGCCCTGGGGACCCCATCCCCCGGGGCATGGCCTCTCGTTGGGGACCGTGGGGGGAGCCCCAATGACCCCCACGGTCCCAGCCGGCTCCCCGCCTCCTGCGGGAGCCGGCATTGCTTTTTCACACGGGGAGCTGCTTAGATGCAGCTCCCCATGTGGAAAAGCAATCAGCTTTGGTTTTTGGAAGAGAGAGCAGGTTTCCCTGCTCTCTCTTCCAAAAACCAAAGCAGAGTTTGCTATGACAGGGCGGGAGCCGCGAGGCTCCGCCCTGCCATAGCAAACTGCAGTGTCCCGGGGTGGGCACCCCGGGACACTGCAGGAGCCGGGGGTGGCGGTCCCCATGGCCATCACTGGCTCCAGGAGGGGGGCCGCGCGGCCCCCCTCCCAATCTGTATATAGCCCCGGGGAGGTGGTGGTCCCCGGGGGTCCTTAACGGACCCCCTAATTTACATATTAGTACCCCGGGGAGGTGGCGGTCCCCGGGGCGTGTGGGGGGGCTCGAACCCCCCCACACAGGTACATGTTTTTTAAAAAAAAAAGAAGCCCCGGGGGTGGCGGTCCCTGGGGCTGCGGGGGGCAGTGTACCCCCACAAATATAATTAATGGGAGCCCCCTGCAAATATTTATGCAAAGCTCCGGGGGGTGGCGGTCCCCAGGGCAGTGTGGGGGGGATTGGGACCCCCCACACTTATTTTTTTCACTGCCCCCGGGACCTGGCCCACCCGGGGGCTAAATATTAACGAAGCGCGGGAGTCCACGCTTTGATTTTTTTATTTTCTGGGTCGGATCCTGCGCGGATTTTGCCGTTTAAAAAAAAAAAGAAAATGCTTTTTTTGGTCCTGGGGGTCCTTGTGGGACCCCCTGAGCAGGCCTAGGGGGTCAGGGAGTTTCTACCCTGCCCCCTTTTCGTGTTTTGCGCATTTGTTTTTTTCTTTTCTTGTGCCTCGGTTCTAACGAGTCACAAGATGGCTGCCAACACTTCCTGGTTTGGAGTGTTGACAGCCAATTAGAATAAAGCTCGTGGTCGGGAGGGTCCGCGGATCCTCCGTGCCTCTAAATATCGAAACTTTTATTTTTGATTTTCTCAGCAACTGCTGAAAGGATTTACACCATTTTTAAAAAGTTCGCTTTCTGAACCAAGCACTACCTTTTTGCCAAATTTGGGGTAAATCCGTTCAGTAGTTTCGGCTGTAGCCTTGCATAAAGTTTCCTATGGGAAATTGATTTTTTTACTCTTATTTTTTGAATTTCTCTGGAATTACTGACGGATTTAGACTGTTTAAAAAAGAAGGGCGCTTTCTGAACCAATCACTACCTTTTTGCCATATTTGGTGTAATTCCGTTCAGCAGTTCGGGCTGTAGCCGTGGCTAAAGTTTCCTATGGAAAATAACATGGAGAAAACACGTTTTGGGACCCCCCTTTTTTCTCGGCTGCCGCTTGCCGAATCACCCCGAAACTTTCAAGATAGGAGCTGACCAGAGCGGGCCATAAGTTTTGAAAATTTCGCGAAGATTCGTCAACCGGCGCCAAAGTTATTGGGAAGAGAATGTTACGAATTTCCTATGGATAATAGGTCCTAACTATAACTACCTACTAGTGACCGCCAGTAGGTAATATATATATATTATCTACTGGCGGTCGCCAGTAGATAGTTATAGTTAGGACCTAGTTTCCATAGGTAAAGCGTTTATTCTTTTCCTAATAACTTTGGCGCCGGATGATGAATCTTCGCAAAATTTTCAAAACTAGTGGGGGGCTCCGATCAGCTCCTATCCTGAAAGTTTCGGGGTGATTCGTCAAGCGAGGGCCAAGAAAAAGGGGGTCCCAAAACACGTTTTCCCCATGTTATTTCCCATAGGAAACTTTAGACACGGCTACAGCCCGAACTGCTAAATGGAATTACACCAAATTTGGCAAAAGGTAGCCCTTGGTTCAGAAAGCGCCCTTTTTTTTAAATGGTGTAAATCCGTAAAGTAATTTTTGAGATATTAAAGGAAAAAAATCTTTATATATCTGGGCGGGACCTAACTACACAAGCACGAGCTTGGCTCTAATTGGCTGCCAACACTTCAATCCAGGAAATGTTGGCAGCCATCTTGGTGCAATGCTTTTTAGGTCTCACCTAGCGATGCAGTGCATGCGCTGCTCACTACACAAACACCACTGCACTGCCCTAAACCCTAAAACACTACCCCAGCACGACCCCCTATACTGCACGAACACCACTGCACTGCCCTAAACCCTAAAACACTACCCCAACATGACCCCCTACACTGCCCGAACACCACTGCACTGCCCTAAACCTTAAAACACTACCCCCAGCACGACCCCCTACACTGCCCGAACACCACTGCATTGCCCTAAACCCTGAATCACCACCCCCAGCACGACCCCCTACACTGCCCGAACACCACTGCACTGCCCTAAACCCTGAAACACCACCCCCAGCACGACCCCCTACACTGCCCGAACACCACTGCACTACCCTAAACCCTGAAACAACACCCCCAGCACGACCCACTACATTACCCAAACACCACTGCAATACCCTAAACCCTAAAACACGACCCACCGCACGACCCCCTACACTACCCAAAGACCACTGCACTACCCTAAACCCTAAAACACGACCCCCTACACTACACAAACAGCGCTGCACTACCCTAAACCCTAAAACACTACCCCCAGCACGACCCCCTACACTGCCCGAACACCACTGCACTGCCCTAAACCCTGAAACACCACCCCAGCATGACCCCCTACACTGCCCGAACACCACTGCACTGCCCTAAACCCTGAAACACCACCCCCAGCACGACCCCCTACACTGCCCGAACACCACTGCACTGCCCTAAACCCTGAAACACCACCCCCAGCACGAACTCCTTACACTGCCCGAACACCACTGCACTGCCCTAAACCCTGAAACACCACCCCCAGCACGACCCCCTACACTGCCCAAACACCACTGCACTACCCTAAACCCTAAAACACGACCCACCGCACGACCCCCTACACTACCCAAAGACCACTGCACTACCCTAAACCCTAAAACACAACCCCCTACACTACACAAGCACCACTGCACTACCCTAAACCCTAAAACACTACCCCTGCACGACCCCCTACACTACACAAACACCACTGCACTACCCTAAACCCTAAAACACTACCCCCTAAACTACACAAACACCACTGCACTACCCTAAACCCTAAAACACTACCCCCAACACGACCCCCTACACTACCCAAACACCACTGCACTACCCTAAACCCTAAAACACTATCCCCAGCAGTACCCCCTATACTACCCAAACACCATTGCACTACCCTAAACCCTAAAACACTATCCCCAGCAGTACCCCCTATACTACCCAAACACCACTGCACTACACTAAACCCTAAACCACTACCCCCAGCATGACATCCTACACTACCCAAACACCACTGCACTACCCTAAATTCTAAAACACTACCCCCAGCACGACCCCCTACACTACCCAAACACCACTGCACTACCCTAAACCCTAAAACACTCCCCCAGCATGACTCCCTATACTACCCAAACACCACTGCACTACCCTAAACCCTAAATCTACCCCCAGCACAACCCCCTACACTACCCAAACACCACTGCACTACCCTAAACCCTAAAACACTACCCCCAGCATGACCCCCTACTCTATACCAACACCACTGCACTACCCTAAACCCTAAAACACTACCCCAGCACATCCCCCTACACTACCCAAACACCACTGCACTACCCTAAACCCTAAAACACTAGCCCCAGCATGACCCCCTACACTACCCAAACAACACTGCACTACCCTAAACCCTAAAACACTACCCCCAGCACGACCCCCTACACTACACAAACACCACTGCACTGCCCTAAACCCTAAAACACTACCCCCAGCATGACCCCCTACACTACACAAACACCACTGCACTATCCTAAACCCTAAATCTACCCCAAGCATGACCCCCTACACTACACAAACATCACTGCACTAACCTAAACCCTAAAACACTACCACCAGCATGACCCCCTACACTACACAAACACCACTGCACTACCCTAAACCCTAAAACACTACCCCCAGCATGACCCCCTACACTACCCAAATACCACTGCACTACCCTAAACCCTAGAAAAGTAACCACCACCCCATGCCCAATCCCCCTTACCTCTCACTCCTCGTTGTTCCTCTCTCCTCATGGTTCCTGCTTCATGTCGTCTCTGAGGGGCGGTGCACGTCGTTGTGAGGAAACAGAACAGCCTCTGTTTCCTTACAATGACGTGGATCGTCTACTTTTTTTAGAACTCATGGTCATTTACCATATATACCTTTACAACAAAATTTGTTGTAAAGGCATGCGTGGTAAATGACCATGCGTTCTAAAAAAAATGCGTAGTAATGACTTTGTGATGTACAACGCATGCGTGGTAATACATGCGTTGTAATGGTATCGCGAAGTAAAAAAGTCGTTGCAAAGGCTGTTTACCGATCAAAGCTGGCCCCTGTTCTTCAGTGAGTCGTTTATTTGATAAATTAGGAGGAAGGAATGTGTTTTTTTACCGAAAAGTGCATTCCCGGTTGTTGTATTGTGAAAGTGTCCGCGTGGCCTGGTTTCACTTCCGGTGAGAGAGTGGAAGAGTCTGTTTGGATCTAAAGGGGTTCTGCTGTTGGACGGGGCCGGCGCGACACGTCATCAGAAAACACAGCTAATGGAAAGCGTTGTCCCCGAAGTGTGGAGCAGTGCCATGAGAGGTCAACGAGTGTGCGTCCCACCGCAGTATGACTGTACTGCGTGACCCATGTGCCGCCTCCAGTGTACGGAAGGCAGAAGCGGCATCCATCGCAGGTCCTCTTGAAGACCGTTGTAGCACTAATTCTACATTTTGGAACTAGGGCATTTTAACCTTGTTGTTCCTGCCAGATACAAAGAGAAGATCCTGTGTTATTCAGTGCCCTCGTTACCTTTTCTGTGGGTAGTGGTGCTTGTCACTTCGCTGCCCCGCCGGTGCACACGACTGGGCTCCCCACCTCGTGTGCCATCTGCAGGGCCTCTGCCCTCGGATCACTGGTTTCGGTTTCTGGAGTGGCAACATAAACAGTTGCTCCCAAAGGACTAGCCTGAACACTTAGGTGAATATCCCCTGTGCCAGCATTCCGCGGAAATTCTTTCCTAGCTCTCCCACGTCGACGACAATGTCATAATAGCACGGCTCCGCTCGCGACACCGTATGACGTCATAGGAGCCATAAGAGGACCTCGTCGGCGTGCTGACATCAGTTCCACCCATTTTTTCTGTGCCACCGAGGTAAACAGGTGGACCAACACATTTTCACATGTATACATAGTATACTAAATATATATATATATATATATATATATATATATATATATACAAATGCATAACCAATAAAGGCATAAAGAAATAGCAACAGATCAAGCATTTCTCACTATTAAAACATAAGCATGATTAAGACATATTAAAAACATTCATGCCAAACAGTAAAAGCATCTTTTTGGTAGAAACAGGTGGACAACGGGGAGGCGGGTGGGACAGTGAGGAATCCACAGGCAGATACTGTGTCCACCAGAAAAAGCGTTACCGAAGGTAAGTAACTTGCTCTTCTGATGGATACTTCTGCCTGTTGATTCCTCACCTTTTGAATAGAATCCTCAAGCCGTACCTCACCCGGAGGAGGGTGTACACCTGACTAGACCAAAAAATCTTGCAAAACAGATCGAGTAAAATGGCCATCCATCCTAACCTCCGAATCCAATAATAATCGAATATTTTTTTGTCGAAATTATATTGAAAATAATACTTTAAAAATACTTTTATTAATAAATTTAGACAAACACTTAAAGGAAAACTGTTATTTATAATTAATTTAAAGATATTTCATACTTTACAAATTACGCCGAAGTCGCGACCCCAGCGCGACTTTTCAAAATGGCTACCGGAATGCGCGCAGCCATCGTGTAGGGTGCGCGAAGGGTGCGCGACTTCTGTATAATATTTTTTTAAAAAAGAATGAATATAGTTTTCCTAATTAAAAATTATTCACAATTTTTTTATATATATATATGTATATATATATATATTTATATAGAAAATAAAAAAACATAGGATTGATGTACATTAGACTTACAAATTTTCATTTAAAAACCTTTGAAATTCACTGGAAAAACCATAGGTTTCAGGCACTTTATAGTTAGAAATTAGCATTTAAAAAACCATAGAAATTCACTGAAAAAACCATAGGTTTCAGGCACATTATAGTTAGAAATTAGCATTTAAAAAACCATAGAAATTAACTGAAAAAACCATAGGTTTCAGGAACGTTATAGTTAGTTGGACATTTCACTCGTACAAAACCATAGAAATTCCGGCGTTATAGTTAGTTCAGCTAACTATAACTCGCACCCCGCAATGCACTACTGATGACATCACATATTACATCATTCATGACATGGTCAGTGACATCACTGATGACATCACTGATGACATCTCAAATGACATCACTGATGACATCACTGATTACATAATCCACGTGAAAATCTGATGCACCTCCTCACACCTGAATATAACCTTTGATACACCCACTCTAAAATACAGACTACCATTTTTGAAAAAATAGACACATCAATACCAGTTACTAAATACGCACTGACTGATTCCTAGGTCTACACACACATCCACTCATTCACCCATACAGTCACTCATACATGCAGTCACTCATCAATACAACACTATCATATGCACTCATACACCTATACAGACACTCACACACTGCCACATATCCAGAGTTACTCACACACTTAGTCAGTCATGCAAAGAATAAATCATACTTCCATTTACTCACCTATACAGTTATACAGACACAACCTCACTTATTCATACAGATACTAACACATAATTACTCTCTTATAGAATCACTGATACAAATACACACTCATCCATGCAGCCACTCTCACAATTACTGACTCTCACATATAGTTATTTATATACACCATCACTCACATATACTGCCTTTTACATATGTAGTTACTTGCACATGTACCACTGAGACATCCATTCACTCACCAACACACCCATACACACACTCACCCACCCATACAGCTGTTTCCACATGCACACTTGAACCCATACACCCAGTGAATCAACCACTCACACATCTATGCACAGAGTCACACACCTCCCACCCATCCACACACACACTCAGGCAGCCATACAAATACTCAGGCAAGCAATCAATAACCCATATAGACACTCATGCAGCTACTCACCAACCCATGCAGCAGCTTACACAACAACAGACAGACTGATACAGACTTTCACACAGTTTAGTCACTAACCCATGCATTCAGTAAGACACATTTAATCACTCACTTATACAGTCAGTCACGTACCTACTAAATCCTCCATCAGACACTTATACACCCACTCATTCCTCAATACAGCTTGGCATATATATAAAACAAAATTAAACTTTACAGAAACACACAGTCACTGGATGATGTCATCAGTAATGTCATCAGTGATGTCATTTGAGATGTCATCAGTGATGTCACTGACCATGTCATGAATGATGTAATATGTGACATCATCAGCAGTGCATTGCGGGGGCGCAAGTTATAGTTAGCTGAACTAACTATAACGCCGGAATTTCTATGGTTTTGTACGAGTGAAATGTCCAACTAACTATAACGTTCCTGAAACCTATGGTTTTTTCAGTTAAGATATATATATTTATATATAATATATATACTATAATATATCTGATATATATATATATATATATATATATATATATATATATATAATCTACTGGCAGTCGCCAGTAGATAGTTATAGTTAGGACCTAGTTTCCATAGGAAAAGTGTTTTTCTTTTCCCAATAACTTTGGCGCTGGTTGACGAATCTTCGCGAAATTTTCAAAACTTGTGGCCGCTCCGGTCAACTCCTTTCCTGAAAGTTTCGGGGTGATTCGCCAAGCGGGGGCCGAGAAAAAAGGGGGGTCCCAAAACGTGTTTTCTCCATGTTATTTTTCATAGGAAACTTTAGACACAGCTACAGCCCGAACTGCTGAACGGAATTACACCAAATTTGGCAAAAAGGTAGCCCTTGGTTCAGAAAGAGCCCTTTTTGTTAAATGGTGTAAATCTGTTCAGTAGTTCCTGAGAAATTGAAAAAAGAGGTCGGAAAATGAATTTCCCATAGGAAACTTTAGACACAGCTACAGCTCGAACTGCTGAACGGAATTACACCAAATTTGGCAAAAAGGTAGTGCTTGGTTCAGAAAGTGCCCTTTTTTTAAAATGGTGTAAATCCGTTCAGTAGTTGCTGAGAAAATCAAAAAATAAAAGTTTCGATATTTAGAGGCGCGGTGGATCCGCGGACCCTCCCGACCACGAGCTTTATTCTAATTGGTGGCAACACTCCAAACCAGGAAGTGTTGGCAGCCATCTTGTGACTCGGTAGAACCGAGTCACAAGAAAAGAGAAAAACAAATGCGAAAAACAAGAAAACACCCTGACCCCCTAGGCCTGCTCAGGAAGTCCCAAAAGGACCCCCAGAGCCCAAAAAAGCATTTTTTTTTTTTTTTAATCGCCCGAATTCATGCTGGGTGCGCGAATCCGGCCGAGAAAATAAAAAAAAACAAAGCGCGGGCTCCCGCGCTTCGTTGTATTGTAGCTCCTGGGTGGGCAGGGTCCCGGGGGCACTGAAAAAATGTGTGGGGGGGCCCCAATCCCCCCACACTGCCCCGGGGACCGCCACCTCACTGGGGCTTGATTTATGAGTTGCAGGGGGCACACAGCCCCCCCGCAGCCACGGGGACCGCCACCCCCCGGGGCTAATTTTTAAATGTGTGGCAGGCCTCCAAGGCCCCCACAAGCCCCAGGGACTGCAACTCCCTGGGGCTTTCATTAATTATTTGTGGGGGGCACACGGCCCCTCCACATCCCCGGGGACTGCCCCCCCCCCCCCGGGGCTTGTTTAAAAAAAAAAAAACCTGTGTGGGGGCTTGAGCCCCCCCACACGCCCCAGGGACCGCCACCTCCCCGGGCACTAAAATGCAAATTTGGGGGTCCGTTACAGACCCCCGAGCCCCGGGGACCACCACCTCCCCGGGGCTTTGTAATTGAAGGGAGGGGGGCCACGCGGCCCCCCTCCTGGAGCCCGTGATGGCCCTGGGGACCACCACCCCCCAGGGCCGGCTCCTGCAGTGTCCTGGGATGCCCACCCCCGGGACACTGCTGTTTGCCTCGCGGCTCCCGCCCTGTCATAGCAAACTTGCTTTGGATTTTGGAGGCGAGAGCAGGGAAACCTGCTCTTGCATTCCAAAATGCAAAGCAGATTGCTTTTCCACATGGGGAGCTGCATGTCAGCAGCTCCCCATGTGGAAAAGCAATGCCGGCTCCTTCAGGATGTGGGGAGCCGGCAGGACCGTGGGGGCATTGGGGCTCCCCCCACGGTCCCCAACGGATAGGGTGTGCCCCGGGGGATGGGGTCCCCGGGGCTAGAAGTTTTTTTTAAAAAGGCCGGCCCCGGGGGATGGGGTCCCCGGGGCCAATAGAGGCCTCAGGAGGGGGGCAACGCAGCCCTCTCCTTAAAAAAAATATATATATGTGGCCATGCTCCGGGGGATGGGGTCCCCGGGGCCGGAATTGGCCAAGGGAGGGGGGCCCACGTGGCCAAGAAAAGGATAAAGAAGGGGGGTCACACAGCCCCCTTCTAAAAAAAAAAAAAAAGACCCGATCGTGCCGGAGGCCCCGCCCTCCCAGCAACACTCTGCAAACGCGCCCTGTGGTGCGTTTTAAATTGGGGAATTAATTCCCCTTCAATACTGGGGGTCCCAGGGGGCCAACTAGCCCACCAGGTACCTCCAGTAAGCACCACAGGGCTGCGTTGCAGAGAGGTAGTCCAGGCCACGCCCCTTTTTACACCTCTCTGCAACGCAGCTCTGTGGTGCATACTGGAGGTACCTGGTGGGCTAGTTGGACCCCAGGGACCCTCAGGATTCAAGGGGACTTTACCCCCCAACTTAAAATGCACCACGGGGCACATTTGCACAGTGGTGAAGGAAGAGGCGGGGCCTGAGGTGACATGTGTGCAAACACACCCTGTGGTGCGTTTTAAGTTGGGGAATTAATTCCCCTTCAATCCTGAGGGCCCCTGGGGGCCAACTAGCCCACCAGGTACCTCCAGTAAGCGCCACAGGCCTGCGTTGCAGAGAGGTGGTCCAGGCCACGCCCCTTTTTATACCTCTCTGCAACGCAGCTCTGTGGCGCTTACTGGAGGTACCTGGTGGGCTAGTTGGACCCCAGGGACCCCCAGGATTCAAGGGGACTTAATCCCTCAACTTACAATGCACCACGGGGCGCGTTTGCACAGTGGTGAAGGGAGGGGGCGGTGCCTGAGGTGACATGTGTGCAAACACGCCCTATGGCACGTTTAAAGTTGGGGAATTAATTCCTCTTCAATCCTGAGGGTCCCTGGGGGTGAACTAGCTCACCAGGTACCTCCAGTAAGCGCCACAGCGCTGCATTGCAGAGAGGTGGTCCAGGCCATGCCCCTTTTTATACCTCTCTGCAACGCAGCTCTGTGGCGCTTACTGGAGGTACCTCATGGGCTAGTTGGACCCCAGGGACCCTCAGGATTCAAGGGGACTTTATCCCCCAACTTAAAACGCACCACGGGGCGCGTTTGCACAGTGGTGAAGGGAGGGGTCGGGGCCTGAGGTGACATGTGTGCAAACACACCCTGTTCTGCGTTTTAAGTTGGGGAATTAATTCCCCTTCAAACCTGAGGGCCCCTGGGGGCCAACTAGCCCACCAGGTACCTCCAGGATGCGCCACAGGCCTGCGTTGCAGAGAGGTGGTCCAGGCCACGCCCCTTTTTACACCTATCTGCAACGCAGCTCTGTGGCGCTTACTGGAGGTATCTGGTGGGCTAGTTGGACCCCAGGGACCCTCAGGATTCAAGGGGACTTAATCCCCAACTTACAACGCGCCAGAGGGCGTGTTTGCAGAGTGGTGGAGAAAGGGGGTATGGCCTTTGTCTACCTCTCACCAATCCCACTGCGTGGGGCTTACTGGAGGTAAAAGGTAGGCTAGCTCGCCCCTAAAGGACCCCCAGCAGTGAAGGGGACTTCAATCCCCATCCAAGAGCGTGCCAGGTAGTGCATTTGTAGAGTGGTGGGCAAAGTGGGCGTGGCCTGGTACGAATACTTACCAGTGCTGCTGTGTGGGACTGACTGGAGGTAATAGTTTGGGAAGTTGGCCCCCAAGGATGTCCTTGGGTGCCAACTACCCCTCTTGTTACCTCCAGTAAGTCCCACACAGTGGGATTGCTAAGACGTCTTCGGAGGCCATGGCCCCCTTTCTCTACCACTCTGCAAACGTGCCTTGTGGCAAACTACGGGATGGGGGATGAAGTCCAATTTAGTCCTGAGGGAGTTTGGGGGCCAAGAATCCCTCCTGGTACCTCCTGTAAGTCCTATGCAGCGGAATTCCTGAGCGTTGGTTGGACGCCCAGCACCCTTTCTCCACCACTCTGCAAATGTGACTACTAGTTAATGTAGCATATTTCTGCACCTCTGACTAAGAGGTAGTTTTAATCCCCCTGACCTATTATGTACTAGGGACTTACAGAGGAGGTCATGCTAATCACAGGGGTACCCCAACGCATAGTGTTCCCTAGTTTATGTAGGTGTTTTCACTGTATTCTAAGTGTCTTTTAGCATAGCACTGGCTCTAGGCCTGGTTAGTCAGAGTCAGTTACCACCAGTACCCGTCTGAAAAAGTTGTGGGCACAGGATGATTTTGCAACAAGACCTCTTTCTGCTCCTCTGTTGGTTCTTTCTGCACATGTCTTGCTTCTTCCTGCACTTTTGTTCATCTTTGTGGACTTCTGTTGCTTCTTTCTGCATTTCTTTTGCTTCTCTCTGTGCGTTTTTTCTTCTTTCTTCACATGTCCTACCTCTGTAGGCATTGTTAGAAACTAGCATTTAAAAAACCTTAGAAATTCACTGAAAAAACCATAGGCTTCAGGCACGTTATAGTTAGAAATTAGCATTTAAAAACCTTTGAAATTCACTGAAAAAACATAGGTTTCAGGCACGTTATAGTTAGAAATTAGCATTTAAAAACCTTTGAAATTCACTGAAAAACCTTAGGTTTCAGGCACGTTATAGTTAGAAATTAGCATTTAAAACCTTAGAAATTCACTGAAAAACCATAGGTTTTAGGGAAAGTTATAGTTAGTTGGACATTTCACTCGTACAAAACCAGAGAAATTCCCCGCTATAGTTAGTTCAGCTAACTATAACTCGCGCCCCGCAATGCACTGCTGATGACATCACATATTACATCACTCATGACATGGTCAGTGACATCACTCATGACATCACTGATGACATCTCAAATGACATCACTGATGACATCACTGATGACATCATCCATGTGATAATTTGATGTATCTTCTCACACTCTAATATAACCTTTGATACACCCACTCTAAATTACAGACTGCCATTCTCAAAACCATAGACACTCCAACACCAATAACTACATACCCACTCACTGATTCTTAGGTCTACACACACATCCACTCACTCACCCGTACAGTCACTCATACTTACGGTCACTCAGTACAGGACTATCATATGCACTCCTACACCTATATAGACACTCACATACCGCCACTCATCCATAGAGGTACTCACACACCTAGTCAGTCATGCAAATAATTAATCACACTGCCATTTACTCACCTATACAGTTATACACACACCAGCTCACTTACTCATACAAATACTAGCACATACTTACGCTCTTATACAATCACTGATACAAGCACACACTCATCCATACAGCCACTCTCACAATTACACACTCTCACTTATAGCCATTTATATACTCCAACACACATATATACTGCCTTTCACATATGTAGTTACTCACACATGTACCACTGAGATATACATTCACTCACTAACACACCCATACACACACTCACCCACCCATACAGTCTATCACAGATGCACTCTTGAAACCATGCACCCAGTGAATCACCCACTCACACATCTATGCACAGAGTCACACACACCACACCCATACAACCACTCAGGCACCCATACAGATACTCAGACAACCAATCAATAACCCATGTAGACACTCATGTAGCTATTCAGAAACCCATGCAGCTGCTTACACACCAACAGACAGACGGATACAGACATTCACACAGTTTAGTCACTAACCCATGCATTCAGTAAGATACGTTTAATCACTCACTTATAGAGTCAGTCACGTACCTACTAAATCATCCATTCAGACAATTATACACCCACTCATTCTTCAATACGCCTTTCCCTATATATATTAAACATATTTAAACTTTACAGAAACACAGTCACTGGATGATGTCATCAGTGATGTCATTTGAGATGTCATGAGTGATGTCACTGACCATGTCATGAGTGATGTAATATGTGACGTCATCAGCAGTGCATCGCGGGGGCACGAGTTATAGTTAGCTGACCTAACTATAACGGGGGAATTTCACGGGTTTTGTACGAGTGCAATGTCTAACTAACTATAACTTTCCTAAAACCTATGGTTTTTTCAGTGAATATATATATATATATATATATTCACTGAAAAAACCATAGGTTTTAGGGACAGTTATAGTTAGTTGGACATTGCACTCGTACAAAACCAGTGAAATTCCCCGTTATAGTTAGTCCAGCTAACTATAACTCGCGCCCCGCAATGCACTGCTGATGACGTCACATATTACATCACTCATGACATGGTCAGTGACATCACTGATGACATCACTGATGACATCTCAAATGACATCACTGATGACATCACTGATGACATCATCCAGTGACTGTGTGTTTCTGTAAAGTTTAAATATTTTTAATATATATAGGAAAAGACGTATTGAAGAATGAGTGGGTGTGTAAGTGTCTGTATGGATGATTTAGTAGGTGCATGACTGACTGTATAAGTGAGTGATTTAACGTATCTTACTGAATGCATGGGTTAGTGACTAAACTGGGTGAATGTCTGTATCCGTCTGTCTGTTGCTGTGGAAATGGCTGCATGTGTTTGTGAATAGCTACATGAGTGTCTATATGAGTTATTGAATGCTTGTCTGAGTATCTGTATGGGTGCCTGAGTGTTTGTGTGGGAGGGTGTGTGCGACTCTGTGCATAGATGTGTGAGTGGGTGATTCACTGGGTGGATGGTTTCAAGAGTGCATCTGTGATAGACTGTATGGGTGGGTAAGTGTGTGTAAGAGTGTGTTAGTGAGTGAATGTATGTCCCAGTGGTACATGTGTGAGTAACTACATATGTGAAAGGCAGTATATTTGTGTGTTGGAGTATATAAATAGCTATAAGCGAGAGTGAGTGATTGTGATAGTGGCTGTATGGATGAGTGTGTGCTTGTATCAGTGATTGTATAAGAGCGTAAGAATGTGCTAGTATTTGTATGAGTAAGTGAGCTGGTGTGTGTATAACTGTATAGGTGAGTAAATGGTAGTGTGTTTAATTATTTGCATGACTGACTAGGTGTGTGAGTACCTCTATGGATGAGTGGCGGTGTTTGAGTGTCTATAAAGGAGTATGAGTGCATATGATAGTCCTGTACTGAGTGACCGTAAGTATGAGTGACTGTACGGGTGAGTGAGTGGATGTGTGCGTAGACCTAAGAATCAGTGAGTGGGTATGTAGTTATTGGTGTTGGAGTGTCTATGGTTTTGCGAATGGCAGTCTGTAATTTAGAGTGGGTGTATCAAAGGTTATATTAGGGTGTGAGAAGCTGCATCAGATTATCACGTGGATGATGTCATCAGTGATGTCATTTGAGATGTCATCAGTGATGTCATCAGTGATGTCACTGACCATGTCATGAGTGATGTAATATGTGACGTCATCAGCAGTGCATTGCGGGGCGCGAGTTATAGTTAGCTGGACTAACTATAACGGGGAATTTCACGGGTTTTGTACGAGTGCAATGTCCAACTAACTATAACTGTCCCTAAAACCTATGGTTTTTTCAGTGAATTTCAAAGGTTTTTTAAATGCTAATTTGTAACTATAACGTCCCTGAAACCTATGGTTTTTTCAGTGAATTTCAAAGGTTTTTTAAATGCTAATTTGTAACTATAACATGTCTGAAACCTACGGTTTTTTCAGTGAATTTCAAAGGTTTTGTAAATGACAATTTTTAAATGTATTAATTGTTATATAAATTTTTTCATACTGATTTACTACATTTTTAGAAACAATTTTTTTACATATTTTATTTTTTAAATTACATTGTAATTACATTATACATTACATTACAAAAATACTTTCTCAGAATGAATTACTTTAGTTTAAATACTTTGCACATAGGCAATACACTTTTAAGTACAGTAGTTACAGTTGTTGCAATGGGCAACACATTTTCAATCACAATGCAACATTCAGCTCAATGTGAATTTCTAGTTAAATGCAATTAGTTACTTTATGGATTACTTTTCTAACCACAGGACTGGATCCTAGATTCAGTCCTGGGACATCTCCTGTAAACAGTTGAGTAAAAGCGTTTTGGTTACAGTCGTGATTTTTAAGGAATATTATTGTACTTTAAAAGTTGACACAGAAACTTTTTCTCATAGAATCACCAATGTTATCCTATGGAAGGAAATTCACTTAGAAGGTAAAAACTGTTATCGTTACTTTTTCTTACTCAGTGTTGGATCCTGGATCCAGCACTGGTGCATCTCCTGTAAACAGTTGAAAGAATGCGTTTAAGACATACAGGCGATTTTTTAGGAATATTTGTAGTTTGTGAAAATCGACACTTTGAAACTTTTCTGCTGAAAACCAGACAATGGATTCCTATGGAAGAAAATATAAGTTACTGGTAAGTACGGTTAAAATTACTTTTCAGGGTCAGTGCTGGGCTAAAAGATGCAGCACTGGGTTCTCTCCTGATAACAGGTGAGTAAATTGGAATTCGTACTTTGGTTGATTTTAGAGGAATATTATAAAGTTCCAAAACTCCACACTTAGAAGAATTTCCAAGTGAAACCAGTCAATGTTAGCCTATGAAGGAAATTCAAGTTACCGGTAAGTACGGTTAAAATTACTTTTCAGGACCAGTACTGGGCTGAAAGATGCAGCACTGAGGTCTCTCCTGATAACAGGTGAGTAAATCAGAATTCGGATTTCGGCTGATTTTAGAGGAATATTTGTATGTTTCAAAAATCAACACTTAGAAACTTTTTCAGCAAAAAGCAGGCAATGATATCCTATGGAAGGAAATTCAAGTTACTGGTAAGTACGGTTAAAATTACTTTTGAGGATCAGTACTGGGCTGAAAGATGCAGCACTGAGGTCTCTCCTGATAACAGGTGAGTAAATTGGAATTCGTACTTTGGTTGATTTTAGAGGAATATTATAAAGTTCCAAAACTCCACACTTAGAAGAATTTCCAAGTGAAACCAGTCAATGTTAGCCTATGAAGGAAATTCAAGTTACCGGTAAGTACGGTTAAAATTACTTTTCAGGACCAGTACTGGGCTGAAAGATGCAGCACTGAGGTCTCTCCTGATAACAGGTGAGTAAATCAGAATTCGGATTTCGGCTGATTTTAGAGGAATATTTGTATGTTTCAAAAATCAACACAGAAACTTTTTCAGCAAAAAGCAGGCAATGATATCCTATGGAAGGAAATTCAAGTTACTGGTAAGTACGGTTAAAATTACTTTTGATGATCAGTACTGGGCTGAAAGATGCAGCACTGAGGTCTCTCCTGATAACAGGTGAGTAAATTGGAATTGTACTTTGGTTGATTTTAGAGGAATATTTTAAAGTTCCAAAACTCCACACTTAGAAGAATTTCCAAGTGAAACCAGTCAATGTTAGCCTATGGAAGGAAATTCAAGTTACTGCTAAGTACGGTTAAAATTACTTTTCAGGACCAGTACTGGGCTGAAAGATACAGCACTGAGGTCTCTCCTTATAACAGGTGAGTAAATCGGAATTCGTATTTCGGCTGATTTTAGAGGAATATTTGTATGTTTCAAAAATCAACAAATAGAAACTTTTTCAACAAAAAGCAGGCAATGATATCCTATGGAAGGAAATTCAAGTTACTGGTAAGTACGGTTAAAATTACTTTTCAGGACCAGTACTGGGCTGAAAGATACAGCACTGAGGTCTCTCCTTATAACAGGTGAGTAAATCGGAATTCGTATTTCGGCTGATTTTAGAGGAATATTTGTATGTTTCAAAAATCAACACTTAGAAACTTTTTCAACAAAAAGCAGGCAATGATATCCTATGGAAGGAAATTCAAGTTACTGGTAAGTACGGTTAAAATTACTTTTCAGGACCAGTACTGGGCTGAAAGATGCAGCACTGAGGTCTCTCCTTATAACAGGTGAGTAAATCGGAATTCGTATTTCGGCTGATTTTAGAGGAATATTTTAAAGTTCCAAAACTCCACACTTAGAAGAATTTCCAAGTGAAACCAGTCAATGTTAGCCTATGGAAGGAAATTCAAGTTACTGGTAAGTACGGTTAAAATTACTTTTCAGGACCAGTACTGGGCTGAAAGATACAGCACTGAGGTCTCTCCTTATAACAGGTGAGTAAATCGGAATTGTATTTCGGCTGATTTTAGAGGAATATTTGTATGTTTCAAAATCAACACTTAGAAGAATTTCCAAGTGAAACCAGTCAATGTTAGCCTATGAAGGAAATTCAAGTTACCGGTAAGTACGGTTAAAATTACTTTTCAGGACCAGTACTGGGCTGAAAGATGCAGCACTGAGGTCTCTCCTGATAACAGGTGAGTAAATCGGAATTCGTATTTCGGCTGATTTTAGAGGAATATTTTAAAGTTCCAAAACTCCACACTTAGAAGAATTTCCAAGTGAAACCAGTCAATGTTAGCCTATGGAAGGAAATTCAAGTTACTGGTAAGTACGGTTAAAATTACTTTTCAGGACCAGTACTGGGCTGAAAGATACAGCACTGAGGTCTCTCCTGATAACAGGTGAGTAAATCGGAATTCGTATTTCGGATGATTTTAGAAGAATATTTGCACAATGGTGAAGGGAGGGGGCAGGGCCGGAGGTGACATCTGTGCAATCCGCCCCGTGGCGCGTTTTAAGTTGGGGGATTAAGTCCCCTTGAATCCTGAGGGTCCCTAGGGGCCAACTAGCCCACCAGGAACCTCCAATATGCGCCAGGGGCTGCGTTGCAGAGACGTGTAGAGAGGCCACACCCCTTTACAACTCTCTGCAACGCAGCTCTGTGGCGCTTTCTGGATGTACCTGTTGGGCTAGTTGGCCCCCAGGGACCCTCAGGATTGAAGGGGATTTAATTCCCCATCTTAAAACGCGCCACGGGGCCTGTTTGCACACATGTCACCTGAAGCCCCGCCCCTCCCTTCACCACTGTGCAAACGCGCCCGTGGCGCGTTTTAAGTTGGGAGATTAGTCCCTTGAATCCTGAGGGTCTCCGGAGTCCAACTAGACCACCATATACCTTCAAAAGCGCCACAGAGCTGCGTTGCAGAGAGGTGTAAAAGGGGTGTGGCCTCTCTACACGTCTCTGCAACGCAGCCCCTGGCGCATATTGGAGGTTCCTGGTGGGCTAGTTGGCCCCCAGGGACCCCCAGTATTCAAGGGGAATTGTTTCCTTCTGCAAACGCGCCAGGGGCGCGTTTGCAGAGTGGTGAAGGAAGGGGCGGGGCCTGCGGGCCCGATCGTTTAAATTATTTTTTTTTGTCTTTGAAGGGGGCTGTGTGGCCCCCTTCCTTTTTCTTGTTTTTGGGCCCTGGGGACCCCATCCCCCAGGGCCTTACCTCTTTTTAAATTTAATTAAAAAAACGGGAAGGGGGCCGCGTGGCCCCCTTCCCTGGGCCTGTATTGGCCCCGGGGACCCCATCCCCCGGGCATGGCCTTTTTATTTTTCTTGGGAGGGGGCTGCGTGGCCCCCTCCTCAGGCCATTTAAGGCCCCGGGACCCCATCCCCGGGGCCGACCTTTCCATTTTTATTTTTTTTTTATTTTTTTTTGGAGAGGGGGCCGCGTGGCCCCCTCCTGGGCCACTACTTGCCCCGGGACCCCATCCCCGGGGCTGGCTCCTCTCGTTGGGGACTGTGGGGGTCCCCAATCCCCCACAGTCCCGCCGGCTCCCCACGTCCCTTGGGAGCCGGCATTGCTAGTCCCACATGGGGAGCAGCTGACATGCTGCTCCCCATGTGGAAAGCATGTGCTTTGGATATTGGAAGAGAGAGCAGGTTTCCTGCTCTCTCTTCCAATATCCAGCAGCTTGTTATGGCAGGACGGAGCCGCGAGGCTCCCGTCCTGCCATAGCAAACTACAGTGTCCCGGGGTAGGCACCCCGGGACACTGAAGGAGCCGGCCCTGGGGGTGGCGGTCCCCAGGGCCATCAAGGGCTCCAGGAGGGGGCCGCGCGGCCCCCTCCCTACATCAGCACAGCCCCGGGAGGTGGTGGTCCTCGGGCTTCGGGGTCCAAAACGGACCCCATTTTAATTTGTTAGTGCCCCGGGGAGGTGGCGGTCTCGGGCGTGTGGGGCTGGAGCCCCCACACAGGTTGATCAATTAATTAAAGAAAAGCCCCGGGAGGTGGTGGTCCTCGGGCTGCGGGAGGGCTCAGAGCCCTCCCGCACCATTTTTTAAAAAGCCCCGGGGGTGGCGGTCCTCGGGCTTGGGGGCCCTTGTGGCCCCCACACATAAAATTAAACCCCTCACCATGCCCCCGGGACTTGGGCCACCCGGGCAAATACATCGAAGCGCGGGAGACCGCGCTCGATTTGTTTTTCGGCAGGATTCGCGCACCCTGAGCGCATCCTGCCGATTTTTAAAAAATGTTTGTTTTTTTGCCCAGGGGTCCTTGTGGGACCCCTGAGCAAACCTAGGGGTCAGGGTGTTTCTACCCTGCCCCCTTTGTGCGCTTTGCGCACTTGTTTCTGTCCCTCGGTTCTACCGAGGATAAAATGGCTGCCAACATTTCCTGAATCGGAATGTTGACAGCCAGCTGACAGCCAATTAACATGCAGCTCGTGGATCGGGAGGGTGCGCGAATCCGACGCGGCCATAGATATCACTATCTTTTTACTTTTGATTTTCTCAGCAACTACTAAACGGATTTACACCATTTAACAAAAAGGGTTCTTTCTGAACCAAGAACTACCTCTTTGCCAAATTTGGTGTAATTCCGTTCAGCAGTTCGGGCTGTAGCCGTGTCTAAAGTTTCCTATGGAAAATTGCATGGGGAAAACGCGTTTTGGGACCCCCTTTTTCTCGGCCCCCGCTTGACGAATCCCCCGAGACTTTCAGGGTAGGAGCGGACCGGAGCGCCCCACAAAGTTTGAAAATTTTGCGAAGATACGTCAACCGGCAAGAGAGTTATTTCAAATAGAGTGTCGCGGATTTCCTATGGATAATAGGTTGTAACTATAACTATCTACTGGCGACCGCCAGTAGATAATATATATATATATATATATATATATATATATATATATATATATATATATACAAACTGCAGCAGTCTCCATTCCTGGGATTCCCCATCCCTGCAGGGTGGCTTTGAAAGACGGGCATAGAGTGTCCAGTTGAAGGAAGTGACCCGAAAATGGCCACCCGGGTCACCACTGACCTCCTCTCAGCCTTCCGTCCAAATGAATAGTTGGTCAGACAGTGGAGAATACAACCAATAGCTTTTTTTTCATATACACTCAGAGTGGAGCCCCATCTGTACAGTCGCTAGGAGTGTTACAGAGGGAACTGAAATCAAAAAGCATAGAGATACATTATGTACATTACAGTTGAATCTTCCAGGCAGATGCAACTGGACAGTGAAATACAAAAAAAAAGCTTTCTGTTCTCGTATCTTGCACAAACTAGCACAGTCCAAGGTCGTTTCACTCTGGGCCCGCCACCAGACAAGTGGGAGAGGGCCTCTATCTATTGAGAAACCTATGCGCCGACATGAACAGTTTACTCATTACTGAAACAAAACTTAACATTTCAGAAACAAAACTTAGAAGAGTGCATTTCTCAGAAATGAACAAGATCAGTTTCGAATAGCCCAAAATGCCGCCTGAGAAGAAAATGGCGCAGCAAGTGCTAACTAAAACATAAAATTACGTAAGCATTCTAGGGGCCTAATCTAACAAACTCTCCTTTTCGCATGAGCTACATACATTTTCTAACAAGCGAAGAGAAATAAAACTGATATATGTATGCAATAATACTAAACAAGAGAAACATATTGAAAAATCAATGAGACATAAGAAGCAAAATGCATATAAAATGGAATTATGAGCATTCCATAGACTCATCATTAGAGACGGGTACAGCAAGCAGAGAGGAATCCTCAAATATTCCTTCGTCAATATGCATGAGATCATTAATGTCATTCTGCAACATCATGGCGGCGTTTGTAACATGAGCTGATATTTTCTGTTTGGGCATGAAAACAGAAGTACAATAAGAACAACAACGGGGAAGACACTGAATAAGGATGCAGCATAATGCCAACACCACTGCAAGATAAATCAGCTGCTGAAGAATCCAACCCCAATTACCAAAAAAAGACCAACTCCAATTTCCACTTTCCATGCCCTTGACATTTTCGATGATGTCTAGAATGTGTTGTGTTATGTCTTTCTCCAAATTTTCTAACCCCATAACACACTGATCACCTATTAAAGTGCAAACACCACCGGACTTAGCCAATAGAAAATCTACAGCATATCTAGTCTGTTCGGAATATACCTGCATGCTTTCTAATTGGGTAGTAATATCTCTCAAAACTGCCACAGTAGTATTGGATAAGATTTGTAATTTACATCCAAACTATTCCCTGGCCTTTTCTTCTCTGGCCATAGCTGTACTACCCAAGGTGAATATGGAAGACAAGATGTACCCAAATGTGATACCATTGCTATAGCTATTCACTTCTAAATCCATGACCCCTTCACAAAACTCTTTTGTTAATGATCTCTTCACCCATTACTTTTTCGGCTTGATATCCTTACATGGGACACCTAAAGGCAACACCATTCCAAGAGCCACATCGTCAGTCGCATAATGAACATTGGAGTAAGTCCCATTAGACAGAATATAAATCCCAGGGTGTGCATATATTGGTCCCTCATAATTTACTGCAGAATACATGGAATTCATCCCAAGTGTATTTGGATCAGATTTGTGCTCAAGGGAAAATGTTTGCTTGTATAGTATTGTGCCCGAACAATTAATATAGAAAGAGGTATCTGTAAAATTCACTATTGGACAACAAGCAGCATAGTAACCAGCTTTTCGAGGTACAGTTATTTCTTTATAATGCCAACCCACAAGTGTTATATTTTGTTCTTCCATATCAAAATTATCACAATATGTGCTATTGTTACACCCAGGATAACCCTCCCCCTGTGGCATTCTATAATATAGACATGGCCTGGGGTAACCAAGTCCAAACATACCCTTGACTTCTACAAAATCTGGTGGCCGGGTCTATGTATAATTAACAAGTGACAGAGGATATGCCGTCCAGAGGCTAGCAACAGAACCAATAGGAAAACAAGCAGTCCCATTCCCAAAGAATCTCTTATGCGCTGCTACAAACACATTATTTGTCATAGCCCTCTTGTCTCTTCCCAAAGAGATGGGTCCACTCAGATCAAGTGTGGGTGCATCATATACATCCTCCAAAAACCATAACACCCCCATACTATTATCATCACCATTACCAAAGCAATGACACATGCAATTTTACTTTGAATGGACCAGATTACACGACGTTGGCTCGGAATGATTGGTTGCTCCTCCTCATCAATTGGTCTACCAAAAGGATGCATTATGGAATAAGTAAAAAAACGCAGAATAATAAAGAATGTAAATGTTCCCAGTGTCCATCAGAGCCTCAATGGTCCAGGCTCCTATTGTCCATCAATCAGTTGTCGCTCTTGAGCACCAGCGGTGGAGCTTGCTCTGTCCTAAGTTCGTCCTGCTCTATCCCACGTCAACAAAAGTGGTATACTCTCAGAGCATACTTCCTTCCCTAACAAATGTTCAAACAACAAAACCTCCTGTTGGTACTGCTACCCAGTACGGGCCTATCTTATACAGTCCATCCCTAATCTGTTTTCTCTTTCAGCTCGGTGGTCCTCGTCCGAGGACGCAAATTGTACCTGGCAGCCCCAGGCACTGTAGGATCTGAGAACAGAGGCTCTTGAATAGCTTGTATCTCAGGGGGAACAGCCTAGTTTAAAACATCATCATTCTTCTTATCTGTCTTAGCCCATATCAGCTGGGCATTACTGAAGGGGACAAACCTAGGCACATTTTCACATTTGTCATCCCCTACTCCTTCCTTGACCCACTGGTCATAAGGCAACGGCAAAGGTATCTTCTTACAGTGGGTGGCATGCACCCAATTCTTCGAACCTGCAACTTTCACAGCCGTTTGAGTGACCAGTAAAACCTGCTCAGGACCTTTCCACCTTGGCTCAAGACTTTTCTTTCTCTGAAAATGTCGCACAAGTATGAAGTCGCCAGGCTGGATGTCGTGGCCAGGTCCCTCAGGTTTCGGTGGTAGGGAGTCTCGGACCTGTTGATGAATAGAACGCAAACTTTCTGTTAACTGGCCGAGATAATCAAGCAACACAGGATATTTAATCTCTGAGAACCGTTTCGGGCGGGGGACACCCCAGACATATGCTGGGTGCCCAAAAACCACCTAGAGTGGGCTGTGGTTCTAGTTGACAAAAGAGCTATTGGAAGAGCATCCAGCCATTGCAATCCTGTCGTCTCTTGGACTTTTGCCAATTTCAGTTTGAGAGTACCATTGTACTTCTCAACAAGGCCAGCTGACTGCGGGTGATTGGCGGCGTGAAATTTCTGTAAAATGAGACCCGTTGTCACCCAGGATAACTTGGGGCAAACCAAATCAAGGAAAGTACTCTTTAAGGAGTACTTTTGCAGTTGTAATGTCCGTATTGTCTTTAGTGGGGTAAGCCTCAACCCATTTGCTGAACGCACATATGACCACTAAAACATACTTACGGTTATTGCATCGTTCTAATTCAATGAAATCGATTTGAAGGACCTCAAATGGAAAAGTGGGTGGTGCAAAATTGCCAGGCGGTGTAGGGGTACCTTTCTCTGGATTATGTTTCATGCAGATCATTCAATGTTTCACCAAATACGAAGCTGTTTTAGAGATGTTATCATTATGCCAAACAGGGGCTAACAATTTACAAATGCCTTTCGCACTAATATGGGCTGGACTAAGGCATCTTTACAATCTTCAAAGTTAATGAAGAATGCTATTGACTTTGTAGTCCATTCTGGCGCATTGTTTTGTTATGCGCAGAAACCAATACCCAAATATTTCTCATTTTTTGCTTTGTGTGGCATCAAAGAAAGAGTCATCCCAACTGTGTCACTTAGCTGGTGGTTCTCAGTCCTAGAGGCCATGAATGCTATATTATCCATGTGGCAACCCTTTACAGAACTTTTGCTGAGTGGTGATGACAAAGGCAAGAAATGTGAGGATCTTTGGTCACATATTGATAGTGATTTGAAAAAAGTACACTCTACTGCATTCTTAGAATTTTATAGGAAAGCATCACTGCTGTAGTGGACATAATAAAAAAACTAGAGTCTGAAAACACCCTTGCCTACCAAGTGTTCAGCATAATTGGTTTAGATGTGAAACATCTCCTTGAGAGTAGGCTTGTGGACACTTTTAGTGACTTTGGCACTGCAACATGTTCCATGTTAGAGTGCTTGCCACTTGGTAAGCAAAGAAATGTTGAGGAGCAATTCATGAACTTTCATTTTACAATGTATGAGAAATAGCCCTTCACCAACCATGGCATTTGAAGTCAATGAAGCCTCACTGTGGTACTCTGCACAAGTTATAGATCCCCTCCGTAAAGGAAATTTTCTTTGTAGTTTCAAAAGTTCTGCTTCATTTTTGACAGCTTCAATAACTCTGAGGGCATATGCGGCCAATTAAACATATATGTTGCAGAACGTGTCGCAGAGAATCACAATCTTCAGGTGCACCAGTATTGGCATGGAAAGTTATGTCAGTGGCCAGAGTTAGCAAATTGTGTACTGGCTATTTTGGCGTTGCCTGTCTCAAGTGCCAATGTTGAGAGGGCCTTTTCACAGATAAAAGTTTACATGGGAAGGAAAGAGCGAGCGTGCATGACCAAAGACTCACTGAAGAAGTATTGTATGGTGTACTACAATAAGTTTGATTTGTAAAAATGTATTTGGACCTCATATACACTGTACGTACACTGTCTATATACCATGCACTATCAGTGCAGAAAGCAAGCAATAATAAAAGCAAAAGTTCCATAAACACCGGAAAAACACTGTTTCTGTTGTTTTTAATGGCGCGAAAATGTGTAACCACTGATAACCACTGTTTTTTAAGGTATTGAAATCACTTGAAAACACTGAAAAAACCCCACCAGAATTTAACAAAAATAGAAACTGAAAACAGGAAAGCCTAACTATGGGCCATAGTAACCACAGGAAGTACATATGCATCGGGCAACATCCATTTCTGTTCTCTAGATTTATCAATCCAACATCTTTCCTCATTTAACTGTGCTGTACTCTCGTGCCATTTCGCTAATTCCTCTATCGTGGCTTCGCTTTGTATCTCCTTTACACTCTCAAAGGTTTTTTCAAACATAGCATCTGCAGGTACCCACCTAGTTGGACCTGCAACAAACATTCTTTTCATTTTACTTCGGGCCATCTCCTTGGCTACCTGATCTGCAAATGCATATCCTCTACCCACATCATCAGTAACCTTCCTATGGGTGCTGCACTTAATTATTGCCAATTTCTTGGGGAGCGTTAATGCTAATAACAATCGCAATATGAGGTGTCCATGCTGTATCCTAGTACCATGAGAAGTAAGGAACCCTCTCTCCGACCACAGTCGGCCAAAATTATGGGCAACCTAAAATACCTACTGACTATCTGTATAAACCTTGACAACCAGCCCTTCACTCAATTCACAAGCTCAGATAAGGGCAGCAAGTTCAGCGGCTTGAGCCGACCGATAGGGGACCTGTGATGTTTTTACCACCGTACGCAACGTAGTGATAGCATAAGCTGCAGTGGTAGTGCCATCTGGTGGTTTAAAACAGGAGCCATCGACATATAGTTCTCCTTGGTGGTCAGATAAGGGAACATCAGTCAGGTCTACCCATCCTTTCATCTCTTCTTCTGTCCGGAAAATGCAGTCATGTTTGTCAACTGCATCATTCTCAGAAGGGATGGGTAGTAACGTGGCTGAGTTCAGAGTGGCACATCTGTTGATCGTAATATGCTTAGCAAACAATGTCAATTCATAACCAGTAAGACGCGCACTGGTGAGGTGCTGCGTCTTTGTCTTATTCAAAAGTGGATCCACAGCATGGGGTACCATAACTGTGAGGTCTGTATCAAGTACGAGTCCAGCCGATTGCCTGATTGAAGTGGCCACAGCCGCGACCACTCACAGACAGCTCGGAAGGGCCATAGCAACAAGGTCAAGCACTGCAGAAAAATAAGCACAAGGCCTCTGTTTATCTTATGCCGATGACACACAGATCATTGTCTCAGTGTCAGGTTCACCCACTGACACTATGGCAGTTTCATACCTGCCTTCGTCAGGTTGGGGACTGGATGGCCGCTAATTGTTAAAAACTTAACTCTAATAAGACGGAGGTCTTACTTTTCGGTGCCCACACAAATTTTTGGTCCCCTGATCTTTGGCCCCAGGAGCTTGGTCCTTTACCAACACCAGTGACCAAGGTAAAGAACTTGGGAGTTATCTTCGACTCTAAACTCTCATTTGAATGTCATGTCAATCAGGTCACCTCCCTCTCCTTCCACACGTTAAAGCTTCTGAGAAAGATCCTCCCATTCATTCCCGCCGAGCTACACAAATTAGTGGTCTCAGCTCTTGTTCTGTCAAGAGCTGATTATTGCAATGGGCTCATTACCAATCTCCGGAAAAAATGCCTGTCTAAACTACAGGTAGTGCAGAACGCTACGGCTCGGCTCTTGTTGAACATCCCAAGACACAAATCTGTTTCAAGGATGCTTAAAGATCTTCATTGGCTGCCAGTAAAGAGACGAATTGAGTTTAAGGCTCTATGCATTGTCTTTAAGGCCATACAGCACACAGGACCCGACTTTCTAAAATGGAATCTGATACCATATGTTCCAGTCCGTCGTCTCCGTTCATCCTTCGCCCATGATCTGATTGTCCCCAGGGTCTCGTTGACTCTGTGATACCAACGGACTGTCCTGCCGAGACGCCGCTATTGAATACTGCTATCTCCATCAGCAGTTTTTTTAACTTGCTGGTATTTCGACCAGCTTTCTAAACTGACCTGCCTTATCCACGATTCCAGCGGCCCGTCCTACTGAGACGCCGTTCCTGACCGCAGCAGCTATCTTCACCAGCAGTCTCTAGAACTTGCCGGTATTTTGAAGTAACATATGAGCACTAACTCCACGACCCACGTTTTCTTCTGTATTCAATTAACGTCCACTAGATGGAGCAAGATCCTTCAAAACATACTACTGTTGTCAGGTCCCACTGCCTTTTGTTTGTAATTTTAAATTCCTTTTCTGCGCCCTGAAGAAGGTGATACCCCAAGAAAGGAATAAGGGTTCCACCGAAACGCGCGTCAGCGCTTTTGAGAAAGTCCCTCCCGTTTCTTTCACTGTATACTTGTCAAAAAATTTGATGTTATATTGATATTTTTGAATTTTTGTCTAAAACATTCTTGGTTTCCGGTGAGGTAGACTTGAACGTACTTCATGTTTTATTTTTAGATATATTTGCGATGCATGTGACTCTTGATGATGTATGTGTCTGTCTGAGTATTTGAATGAATGTAGTTGATTGAGTGTTAGGTGTGCAATGGGACCTAATTGTCTTTATAGTACTATCATCATTTATATGTTTATGTGAAGAATTATGATGTATATAACTAACTTTAATATATAAATGCAATAAATTTTGATATGATCTTACTATTTTTGATTGACATTTATTATTTACAATGGTTCCATGAGAAGCGGGTGTTGTAATATTATGACGCTTATCATAATTGAATATATATAGGTAGAGGGATTTTTTGTTACTATTTTGCACTGTCCCCAGGGTCAAGAAATACTCCTGGGGGGGAAGAAGTTTCCTGGTTGGCGCGACCAAGTTATGGAATTCTCTTCCAAGAAGGCTGAAACAAGAAACACATCTGTTGACTTTTAGGAAAGAACTGAAGACATGGCTGTTCAGTCTTTAAGGCGCTTTCGAACCACCTAGCTTAAACCCTGTTTTTTGATGAGCAAGCGCCTTGACACCCTCGGGTTAATGTTTCGCGCTCTACAAATCTCCGTTTCATTTCATTTATCCCCAATTTTATGTGTTAAGACAGAAAGTGCGCAACCAGCCATCTCATGAACATAAAGCACAAACGGTTTCCTATAGTTAGGTGTGCCAAGCACTTGAGCCGAGCAAAGCGCAATTTTTAATTGATCAAAAGATTGCTGACATTCTGGCATCCAAGGCAAAGGCTCATGCACCGCTTTCATTGTTAATGCAAGCAAAGGTTTGATTAGTAAACAATAATTCAAAATCCACTGGCGACAGTAGGAAGTAATACCTATAAAAGCGCGTACATCTCTTTGAATTTGTGGAATGGGTGTTTTAATAATGGTACTGACGCACTCAGGGGTCAACCTCCTACTCTCCTTCGACATTAGGTGACCTAAAAAGGTAACCTCCTGTCGATAATACTGAAATTTCAAAAGAGAGAACTTATGTCCATGATGTGCCAAATGCAACAACAATTTCACTTTACTGTCCTTGCAACTTTGTTCTGTATCAGAAGCAATCAACAGATCATCAACATACTGTACCAATACATTACCTAGGGAAAGCGATATTGAATCCAACTGACTTTTTAATGCCACACTATAAATACTAGGACTCTCTGTATAGCCTTGAGGAGCACAACAGAATCTAAATCTGCTGCCGGCCACTGTAAATCCAAACAAATACATACTGCCCGGGTGGATAGAAATACTGAAGAATACATTTTTCAAATCAATAACAGAATAGAACTTAGCAGTAGATGGGATCATTGTTAAAAGTGTAGTGATATCAGGAACCACCGGAAATTGCGGAATTACTATTTTATTAACCTCTTGCAAATCAATCACAAAACAATAGACATCATCAATAGCATCAGAAGAACCCGAGGGTGTCCTCTTAAGGACCGGAAGAATGGGACTATTACAAATGTTAGCAGACGTTTCTTCAACTACTCCCTTTCAAATCAAATCCTAAATAATCTGAAGAAGGGCACGTTCCCCTTCCTGCGGTTCTTTATACTGGGGAATACGGGGCAGAATAGCATTATCTTTAACTCGTATAGAAACTGGTGGTATATGCAACAGGCCCACATTTGTATCACCTGTGGCACATAGTGTGGGTGGTACCTGAGCAAATTCATCTGGAAGGGGCACATCCTGAGGCAAACACCGTCTAGTACTCACATCCGGACCCATAGTAATATATACACCATCAGGAGAACAATAAATAGTAGCATGCAACTTCTTCAACAAATCCAAACCCATCAAATTTTCACCACAATTAGATGTTAACAAGAATGGAGACTCCACAGTGAAAGGACCAACAGTAAGTGCAAGGGGGCGTGAAATGGGGCTAACAACCATTACACTGGAAAAACCTTCCGAAACATTTTGGCCAGACAAAGCTGCCCCGGGGACCATATGTCGAGAAACAGAACTTTTTGTTGCACCTGTGTCCACCAGAAATTCATTAGTCAAGCCTTGCAAATCTGCTGTGACATAAGGACCACGTATATCTACAGGTATCTGAACTGGTCCCTCACCCTGCCCCTGGCTATCCTAGCTGTAAGACATACCTGTCACATTATCAATATCATAGTCATCATGATAATACTGTCCATCTCTTGGGTCATCAAAATAATTATTCTCAGAGCGGCCCACAGGAGCCACAGCATTCTGATTTCTGTCGATCCCACGGCCTCTACCATCAGAACCGCGTCCTCTAGGGGATGAAACCTTCTGTAAGAGCACTGCCTACGCCAAAGCCCTTCCACCTTACAATACACACACTGATTCTGTCCCATGGGTGTCATTGAGGGCTGCCTAGTACGTGGGAGTTGTTGAGAAGGACCTTCCCGTCCTCTGGTATTACCCCAAAATGCCTGCTGCAACAACATTTTTGTCTTTAAATCCTTATGTTTTTTTATCAGTTTTACCCTTTTCCTCCTGATCTTGATACTCATAATATTGAGCCATATTCAAAATAACAGAGGGAGAAGACATAGACCAAGTACTTTCAGACACCGGCAAATGAGTCATTATTTCAGGAAGAAGATTAGTGACAAACCTGTTGACAAGCAACTGAACTCCTCCTTCCGTGGGCCTATCCTGCCCACTATAATCCAAAAGCGTATCTTCAAACCTGGTAAAAAAATCTGATACACTCTCATCCTTCTTCTGTTGACAGGCCGTCAATCTATCTCAACTTATGTTCTTAAGTGGAATGAGTGTATGCATATATGTAATAATACGACCAGGCAAAGTGAGTATCTGAGCAAGCGGCTTATCTCCTGGCTTCGTTTCTTGATCCGATCCCTTAATCACATCCCATGTACCACCCAACTCGGCGACATGATTTGGAGTATGCACCAGCCACCAAATATCGACTGGAACAAGAAGACCAAAAAACATTTCAATATCAGCAAGGCTCATTACAGTAGAAGAGGCAGCTTCTGTTAATTCCTTATAATAGGCTGTAGGGTTTTTCCTAGGATCAGGCAGAGTAGTCTTAAGGGCTAAAACCTCACTCTGTTTCCATGGAGTATAAACCCATTGCTTCTGTAAGCGGGCAGCCACGGCCACTCTATCAGTCGCACAGTGCTGATCCGTCAATTTAGGTATTTCTGGATGATAAATTGGGTGGACTTCACGCATAGGGAACTGAGTTATTTGAGTAGGACTCTTATCATACAATCGACCTCTATAAGAGACTATGGTAGAAATATTACCAAGCACCTGTTCTGGCACTAAATCAGTAACATAAACGCAGTCTCTAATATCAAATAATATTTGGGGAGCCTCCAACTCAATGTGTGTTCAATGTGTGTATGCCAACGGTCAATCAATGTAGTAGACATATGTTGAAAAGCATGCTGTTGTAAGAAAGGTTCAAAATCATGTATAACTCACCAAATATCCTCAACGCTATAAACCACATTGTGAGCCCACCGCATTGCCTGACTCGCTATTACCCTCTTCTCATCCTCCCCTACTCCAAATTGCATCAGCGGGCCTGTTTGTTCCCTAAATCTCGCCAAATCCCTTTCTTCAAAACCACGTACAGGGGTATTAGCATCCAAAAACAGACGAGGATGAATAACTGCAGGAGGAGGAGTAATAGGAGTAGTGGGTAGAACTGTAGTCAATGATTGCACCGGAGAAGAAAGGACAGAGGGCGCAGGAGTCGAACAGTGGATGTAGTAGAAGTCACAGTCGTCAAAGATGGTTAGAGGAGAGAAAGAATAGGGGGCACAGTAACCGGAGCTATGGGTATAACAGCCATAGATACAGGGCAACTGGAACAGACGAGACAGGCTGCTGTGACTGTAAAGGAACAACGGGGTATATTCTCTGAGGGGCATAAGGAGGCGGGGGTCGAATATCTGACAACTCCTTTACAAAAGTATCATCTTCTTCTTTGGCCACATAGGGCTTGTCAATATGCAACCGAAATCTCCTGTCCTCATATTCTATTCCTGTCTCCTGTTTTTCTCTATCATACGCCACAGCTTTCTGTGTAAGAGTCTGCATCCTCCCTTTCCGTGCATCTTTCTCCATCTTTAGCCACCTTTGTTTGGCCTCCTTCTGCCAAGTTCGAAGGGAGTCAAACATTGACTGTCTACTACGCCTCTTAAACAACTGTTCCTGTAAAAATCAAATCTTCTGTTCATCAAAGGAGGGTGTCAGAGGCCACTGCAACTCGGAATTGTCCCTCGTATATTGGTACCATAATGTACTAAACATAATATCGCCAAGACCATGTTTCACATACATATCAAAATTAGGGCTACCTTCAATAGGTGCAGGCTGAACTTCTTCCAACCAGGCATCTACAGAACAACAACAACACAAACTCCAAATTTTGCTTAGATGAGGCACTGCAAAGGAAGAACAAAATCATTATTTTTACCTGGCAAAGTATTTGCAAACACTTTTCAACAAAATAGTCCTTAGACCGTAACAAGCTCAAACCTCAATGATACCATATCCACTTAGAACAAAACAGACTCACCTGATATCAGAAGTACAAACGAACTAGTTCTCCACTGCCGACTCTTCCGACGAAACAGTCAGGATCAAGGGTTTCACCATTCAGGACTCCAGTCGGGATGAACGCTGGGCGAGGCACCCTCCGGTGGGACAAAGGCTGCAGCTGCGAGTAACAGAAACTCTTCATGCAGGGATCCCTGAGCCGTCCGTCTGACCTGATGATACCCTCGTCCTCCCCTCTGTCTGCGGAAAGAGGATGGGTCAACAACCTGAAGGAGTCCCTGTTCGGGCACCAACTGAAGGAAGTGACCCAAAAAGGGCCACCCGGGTCACCACTGACCTCCTCTCAGCCTTTCGTACTAAATGATGAGTCAGTCAGACAGTAGAGAATACAAACCAATAACTGTTTATTCATATACACTCAGAGTGGAGCCCCATCTGTACAGCCGCTAGGAGTGCTACAGAGGGAACTGAAATCAAAAAGCATAGAGATACATTATGTACATTTCATACCCAGGCAAAGGCGTGCCCACAGTGGAATTTTCCAGGCAGATTCAACTGGACAGTGAAATACAAAAAAAAGGTTTCTGTTTTTGTATCTTGCACAAACTAGCACAGTCCAAGGTTGTTTTACTCTGGGCCCGCCACCAGACAAGTGGGAGAGGGCCTCTATCTATTGAGAAAGCTATGCGCCAACATGAACAGTTTACTCATTACTGAAACAAAACTTAACATTTCAGAAACAAAACTTAGAAGAGGGCATTTCTCAGAAATGAACGAGATCAGTTTCGAATAGCCCAAAACTGCGCCTGAGAAGAAAATGGCGCCGCAAATGCTAACTAAAACATAACATTATGTAAGCATTCTACTGGCCTAATCTAACACCGTAATTAACATCACAAATGCCAAACAGAAGAATGTCGAAGCCAAATTCTATGAGATGCTGGCATTTATTGAATAAAAGTGGCTGCATATTCTTTCTTGACTCTTTTCATCTGTAAGGATTCAGCCTTGTTCACAGGTGAGGCGGGTGCACACTCGTCTTAAATTCAAGGAACATGTGATCATCAGTGCAATTCCTACAAGTCCATGGTGCACTTCCTTTGTGAATACTTTCGTACATGCTGTAATTTATCATTTAATAGTGTTTAATAGCTTCAAATCCTCACAGTCTTGTTTGAATAATAAGGACCCAGTGCATAACATTCCTCGGAGTCAAAGCATCAAGTGTATTTCCATAATTAAATTTCTTATATATTGCAATCCGTGTTTGTAACCTTGCTGTCACAGTCAAATCCATGTTACTAAAACACAATCAAGTCAGAATTGGTATGAGGAGAAATTTCCTCCTTTTATCTACCTTTCTCACCTACGTATCATGAATACCAGGTAAGTCCGTTATGTTGCATGGTAGGCGAGCAGGACATGCTCCCAAAGTTCAATCCAAACTGCAGCAGTCTCCATTCCTGGGAGCCCCAATTCCTGCAGGGTGGCTTCAAAAACGGGCCTGGAGCGTCCCGTGATTAACATCACACAAGCCAAACAGAAGAATGTCGAATCCCAATTCTATGAGATTCTTGAATTTATTGAATAAAAGTGTCTGCATATTCTTTCCTGATGCATTTCAGCTGTAAGGATGCAGCCTTGTTCACAGGTGAGCCAGGTGCACACTCGTCTTAAATTCAAATGGACACATGATCATCAGTGCAATTCCTACAAGTCCCATTGTGTACTTCCTTTGTGAATGGTTTCATACAAGCTGTAATTTATCATTTAATAGTGCTTAGTAGCTTAATATCCTCACAGTCTTGTTTAAATAATAAGCACCCAGTGCATAACATTCCTCAGAGTCAAAGCATCAAGTGTATTCCCATAATTCAATTTCTTATGTATTGCACTCCATGTTTGTAACCTTGCTACCAAATACCAGCAAGTCAGAGTCAGTATGAGGATAAACTTCTTCCTCTTATCTCCCTTTCTCACTTCAGTATCATGAATACCAGGTAAGTCCGTTATGTTGCACGGTAGACGAGCGGGACATGCTCCCAAAGTTCAAACCAAACTGCAGCAGTCTCCATTCCTGAGAGCCCCCACTCCTGCAGGGTGGCTTAAAAAAATGGGCATGGAGCTTCTCGTGATTAACATCACACAAGCCAAACAGCAGAATGTCGAAGCCCAATTCTATGAGATACTGGATAAATATACATATATATATATATATTACCTACTGGGGTGGGGTGGGGTGGGGGGTTGGGTGTAATAATGAATTTTTTCCACTTTGATTATAATTCTATGTACAGCAACTATTTTTAAAATAAAAAAAAAAAAAGGACCTAGTTTTCATAGGAAAAGCTTTTTTTGGTTTGCCAATTTCTTTAGCGCGTTTGACGAATCCTTGCAAAATTTTCAAAACTAATGGGACACTCCGTCAGCTCCTGTCTTGAAAGTTTTGGGGTGACTCATTCAGCGGAGGCTGAGTAAAAAGGGGACTTCCAAAATGGGTTTTCTCCATGTTAATTTCTATAGGAAACTTTAGACAAGGCTACACCGAACTGCTAAACTTAATTACACCAAATTTGGCATAAAGGTAGCTCTTTATTCAGAAAGCGCCCTTTTTCTTAAATTGAAATATTAATATCTGGTGACCGCAGGGGGTCCGCGAACCCTCCCGATCTCGAGCTTGAATCTGATTGGCTGTCAACAGTTCCAACCAGGAAGTGTTGGCAGCCATCTTGTGACTTGGTTGAACCTAGTCACAGCACATACCCACTCAGGGAGCTCCAATATTTTCATATGGAGTCCTCTCTCCACCTCTGACCACTCAGAGGCTTCAAGATCATTGCCCAGTAAACACTGGACTGGGAGCACCTTTGACACAGCTACCTTCGTAGGGCCTGTCACACCTCCCCATTCTAAATCCACCATAGCCATAGGATGGAGTTTGGTAGTGCTGTCTGCATAAGTCACCTGGTGAAACTCACCAGTTATCAACCTCCCTGGAGGTACCAGCTCATCGAGGACCATAGTTACACTAGCCCCTGTGTCTCTGATAGCCTCAACATCAGTCCCATTCACTTTCGGCCTCTGTCTGTACTTGTTCATGTTTGGAGGTAAGGCAGCAAGGGTTGGAATATTCACCCCACCCAGGGACACTAAGGTTGCTTCCACCACCTGACTACCCCTCTCTGGGGCACCACTCTCCACCCCTACACTTACAATGGCAATCCCTGTGGACGGCCCCTTAGGGGGGAGCTTCTTGGCGCAGACAGCATCTCCCTGTTTGTGCCCTGGCTGGTTACAGTCAAAGCACTTACCCACCTTTGAGGGATCACAGACCCAAGCATTCTTTACCTGATACCCCCCTTTGAATTTGGGTTGGCTCAGGCCCCCCCTCCTTGTGCAGGTTTTTGTGGGTCTTTGGAGGACTCCTTCTGTTTTTGACCCTCTTTTCCCTGGGCTTTCGCCTGGGGAGGAACCTGTCCTTCTTTCTTCTGGTCACCCCCCTGTTGCTGAATGGAAATCTGGGTTCTCACCCACTCATCAGCTGCTTCTCCCAGCTCTCTGGGGTCTGTCAGCTTAGAGTACACTAGATACTGACGTAACTTTTCTTCTGCACAATGAGTCAAAATATGTTCTTTCAAAAACAAATTATACAATCCCTCATATGTGTCAACAGTGTTACCAACAATCCAGCCTTCCAGTGCCTTTACTGAAACGTTCACAAAGTCTACCCAAGACTTTGAACTCAATTTCTGGGTGCCTCTAAACTTCACCCTGTACTGCTCTGGAGTCAGACCAAATCATTTGACTAAGCATGCCTTCATCGGCTGGTATGATTCTGCATCCTCTCCCTTCAGGGTCAGGAGCCTATTCCTCCCAGCTACTGGAATCAACTCCCACAGGAGTGCACCCCAATACTTAGAGTGGACCCTACTCATTCTACGGGCCCTCTCAAAAGCTGCTAGCCACTTGTCAATGTCATCCCCCTCAGTGTACTTGGGTACTATCCCCTTGGGAAGTTTGTGATCAAGACCACCACCCCTGGACATTTCAAAATCTTCATCATTTTCACTGCCACCATTTCTTTTCTCCTCCTCCTCCTCCTCCTCCCTCTCCCATTTCTTCTTAGCTAATTCCAATTTCTCCTGCTCCAAAGCTATCAAAGCTAATTGAGCCCTAAGCTGTCTCTCTGCTAGAGACAGCGATGGTTCCTGAGTAGGGGACCCTGCCCTCCACACACCATCTGGAACTGCAGGGCTTAAAAACAGAAAAAATGGAAGAGGCAACATCCTCACCTCCCTCCCGGGTTAGGATGGGGGCAACACTACCTATTCCCCCTGTATCTCCTCAGCTACCCCAGCCCAGGCCTTTAGGGACTTAAGCAACCCTACCTTCCTAATCTTGTTAGAAGCAGGCAGCCCCATCAGCCTACACTGTACCCTAAGATCAGCCATCCTGAACTGGGACAGTTTAGCCAGGTCCAGCTCCATGGTTCCCTAGTTTTGGGTCTCAACAACTAGGCACACAGACTTAGAACAATTTAGAAAAATCAAAACAATGGACTAAAAACAGTTTTAGTCCAAATTCCAAAATTGAAACTCAAAAGTTTTGTTCTAAGGCAATTTAGAGGATTTTTAAAATCTTAATTCACTTTACTGAAAGGTGTACTCTTTAAACGCAAGTCCTCATCCACACTGCTGAGCACCAACTATTGGAAAGTGGATTATTGGTAGGGGCAAATGTAGGTCTGTCACTGGCAATAAGGCCACTAACACAGTATAGAGCTCAGAATAGGTCTTAGGAAATTATTCCTATACTCAACCCTTGGTAACGTGGCTGCGAGCAGGCAGGCTGAACTTCAAAGACAGGTATGTAAAGCATTTAAAAACACAAATTCAGTCAATAATTAAGACACAACACAAAATAAAAATCCAACACCAATTTATAAAAATAGGAAATATTTTTATCTTTAAATGACACCAAAACAAAAAAAATCCACTGTAGGGAACCAGAGATATGAATTTTTAAAGATTAGTCACTTTCTAGTGCTTAGAAACCAACAGTGCCCCTTTTAGTAATTTTGTTTGCTCTGACAGGGACACATTCACCTTTAGCAATTGTTCTGGAGGATCTCTCACCACTCTTGTGCAGCCCCCTCCAGCAGGCTGAGTCCAGTAAGAACTCCTTCCTGAAGTTCTTCTTGCGGGTCCCAAAGTATCCAACACACAATCCAAGGTTCTGGAATCTCCAAGAGGGTCCTTAAAAGTGTGAGACTTCAATTCCCGCAATCAACTTGAACAAAACCCTTACAAATCCACTGGTAGTCCTTCAGGCTGGGGATTCTTTGTGGTGATATCCAGGTGAGCTCTGTTAACCTGTAGCTTGCATGGAGTCCACTCTTTAGTCCTTTTGAAGCAGGTTTGATCCACAGGGCTGAAGTTTCAAATGGTGCAAAAAGGCGCAATCTTCAGAGTTCAGGCCTTTGAAAATGCACATCAAACTCCTCAGCGCAGACCCTTCTGATTCTCTTAAGTTTCAAGCAGCAGATCTGAGAGGCTCCGCCCCTCTCAGATACTTATTCAGTGTTCTCTGGGGTCAAGCAGGAGGGCACTCCTGTCCAATGAGCTGCAGGGTTCCACCCAAAGGTCTGACCACTTCCTGCAGAGTGTGGCAAAATGCTAACCCAGAAACCACTATTCTTCCAAAATTCAATATGTCAGAATTTTCAGCAGGGAGAGAAGAGCTGCCTAAACACACCTCTAGGATGGCTAATCTCCATAGTCATTCCCCCTTGCATCTGCCCATTCCTTTCTTAAGCCTAGCATCTGCCTTGGGTCAAAGAGGAGAGTTGTAAATGACACGGGGGTCCTCCCCTTACTCTTGAAGACCATGGTTTACAACTCCTCCCCCTGCTCTGACATTCCTATGCACAGCAACCTCTCCTCCTCGAGAGGCTTCCTAACCCCAGGGGTCATTTATCACCTCTTCAAAGCAGCCAGGCTCACCCACTTATCTCTGACCAATCAGGGCAGAGCAGTACAGGGTTGAATTTTGTCTTACAGACAAAAAAAGTCGGATAACTTCTTGTCTGTACATTTTACAATAAATTAAACAATACCATATTGTTGGATTTATCATTACCATTCTACTGAGTCCTTTAATCCTAGTTTTCTGGCTTTTCTTTCTCCAATTATTAACTAATAACATTTTCCAAAGTTAACCTATGGCATGGGATTTGCAATGGGAAAACTGACTTGAGCCATTTTTCCGGCACCAGGGCTTATAAAAACATGTTTTATAAGCATGCTACATATATCTACAGGACCCCCACCCCAGGAACACCTAGGTGAGACTTTAGGGGTTCAGAATATGTAAAAATATTGCAGATCCTTCCCCCACAGAGTTCCTAACACCAAAGTCGATTTTGGGCAGCACTTTATCTTTGGCTGAGTGATGATGACAAAGGCAAGAAATGTGAGGATCTTTGGTCACATATTGATAGTGATTTGAAAAAAGTAGACTCTACTGCATTCTTAGAATTTTATAGGAAAGCATCACTGCTGTAGTGGACATAATAAAAAAAACTAGAGTCTGAAAACACCCTTGCCTACCAAGTGTTCAGCATAATTGGTTTAGATGTGAAACATCTCCTTGAGAGTAGGCTGGTGGACACTTTTAGTGACTTTGGCACTGCAACATGTTCCATGTTAGAGTGCTTGCCACTTGGTAAGCAAAGAAATGTTGAGGAGCAATTCAAGAACTTTCATTTTACAATGTATGAGAAATAGCCTTTCACCAACCACGGCATTTGAAGTCAATGAAGCCTCACTGTGGTACTCTGGACAAGTTATAGATCCCCTCCGTAAAGGGAAATTTTCTTTGTAGTTTCAAAAGTTCTGCTTCATTTTTGACCGCTTCAATAACTCTGAGGGCATATGCGGCCAATTAAACATATATGTTGCAGAACCTGTCGCAGAGAATCACAATCTTCAGGTACACCAGTATTGGCATGGAAAGTTATGTCAGTGGCCAGAGTTAGCAAATTGTGTACTGGCTATTTTGGCGTTGCCTGTCTCAAGTGCCAATGTTGAGAGGGCCTTTTCACAGATAAAAGTTTACATGGGAAGGAAAGAGCGAGCGTGCATGACCAAAGACTCACTGAAGAAGTATTGTATGGTGTACTACAATAAGTTTGATTTGTAAAAATGTATTTGGACCTCATATACACTGTACGTACACTGTCTATATACCATGCACTATCAGTGCAGAAAGCAAGCAATAATAAAAGCAAAAAGTTCCATAAACACCGGAAAAACACTGTTTCTGTTGTTTTTAATGGCGCGAAAATGTGTAACCACTGATAACCACTGTTTTTTAAGGTATTGAAATCACTTGAAAACACTGAAAAACCCCACCAGAATTTAACAAAAATAGAAACTGAAAACAGGAAAGCCTAACTATGGGCTATAGTAACCACAGGAAGTACATATGCATCGGGCAACATCCATTCCTGTTCTCTAGATTTATCAATTCAACATCTTTCCTCATTTAACTGTGCTGTACTCTCGTGCCATTTCGCTAATTCCTCTATCGTGGCTTCGCTTTGTATCTCCTTTACACTCTCAAAGGTATTTTCAAACATAGCATCTGCAGGTACCCACCTAGTTGGACCTGCAACAAACATTCTTTTCATTTTACTTCGGGCCATCTCCTTGGCTACCTGATCTGCAAATGCATATCCTCTACCCACATCATCAGTAACCTTCCTATGGGTGCTGCACTTAATTATTGCCAATTTCTTGGGGACCGTTAATGTTAATAACAATCGCAATATGAGGTGTCCATGCTGTATCCTAGTACCATGAGAAGTAAGGAACCCTCTCTTCGACCACAGTCGGCCAAAATTATGGGCAACCTAAAATACTAAGATACTGACTATCTGTATAAACCTTGACAACCAGCCCTTCACTCAATTCACAAGCTCAGATAAGGGCAGCAAGTTCAGCGGCTTGAGCCGACCGATAGGGGACCTGTGATGTTTTTACCACCGTACGCAACGTAGTGATAGCATAAGCTGCAGTGGTAGTGCCATCTGGTGATTTAAAACAGGAGCCATCGACATATAGTTCTCCTTGGGGGTCAGATAAGGGAACATCAGTCAGGTCTACCCGTCCTTTCATCTCTTCTTCTGTCTGGAAAATGCAGTCATGTTTGTCAACTGCATCATTCTCAGAAGGGATGGGTAGTAACGTGGCTGGGTTCAGAGTGGCACATCTGTTGATCGTAATATGCTTAGCAAACAATGTCAATTCATAACCAGTAAGACGCGCACTGGTGAGGTGCTGCGTCTTTGTCTTATTCAAAAGTGGATCCACAGCATGGGGTACCATAACTGTGAGGTCTGTATCAAGTACGAGTCCAGCCGATTGCCTGATTAAAGTGGCCACAGCCGCGACCGCTCACAGACAGCTCGGAAGGGCCATAGCAACAAGGTCAAGCACTGCAGAAAAATAAGCACAAGGCCTCTGTTTATCTTATGCCGATGACACACAGATCATTGTCTCAGTGTCAGGTTCACCCACTGTGACTATGGCACAGTTTCATACCTGCCTTCGTCAGGTTGGGGACTGGATGGCCGCTAATTGTTTAAAACTTAACTCTAATAAGACGGAGGTCTTACTTTTCGGTGCCCACACAAATTTTTGGTCCCCTGATCTTTGGCCCCAGGAGCTTGGTCCTTTACCAACACCAGTGACCAAGGTAAAGAACTTGGGAGTTATCTTCGACTCTAAACTCTCATTTGAATGTCATGTCAATCAGGTCACCTCCCTCTCCTTCCACACGTTAAAGCTTCTGAGAAAGATCCTCCCATTCATTCCCGCCGAGCTACGCAAATTAGTGGTCTCAGCTCTTGTTCTGTCAAGAGCTGATTATTGCAATGGGCTCTTTACCAATCTCCGGAAAAAATGCCTGTCTAAACTACAGGTAGTGCAGAACGCTGCGGCTCGGCTCTTGTTGAACATCCCAAGATACAAATCTGTTTCAAGGATGCTTAAAGATCTTCATTGGCTGCCAGTAAAGAGGCTAATTGAGTTTAAGGCTCTATGCATTGTCTTTAAGGCCATACAGCACACAGGACCCGGCTTTCTAAAATGGAATCTGATACCATATGTTCCAGTCCGTCATCTCCGTTCATCCTTCGCCCATGATCTGATTGTCCCCAGGGTCAAGAAATGCTCCTGGGGGGGAAGAAGTTTCCTGGTTGGCGCGACCAAGTTATGGAATTCTCTTCCAAGAAGGCTAAAACAAGAAACACATCTGTTGACTTTTAGGAAAGAACTGAAGACATGGCTGTTCAGTCTTTAAGGCGCTTTCGAACCACCTAGCTTAAACCCTGTTTTTTGATGAGCAAGCGCCTTGACACCCTCGGGTTAATGTTTCGCGCTCTACAAATCTCCGTTTCATTTCATTTCATTTATCCCCAATTTTCTGTGCTAAGACAGAAAGTGCGCAACCAGCCATCTCATGAACATAAAGCACAAACGGTTTCCTATAGTTAGGTGTGCCAAGCACTTGAGCCGAGCAAAGCGCAATTTTTAATTGATCAAAAGATTGCTGACATTCTGGCATCCAAGGCAAAGGCTCATGCACCGCTTTCATTGTTAATGCAAGCAAAGGTTTGATTAGTAAAGAATAATTCAAAATCCATTGGCGACAGTAGGAAGTAATACCTATAAAAGCGCGTACATCTCTTTGAATTTGTGGAATGGGTGTTTTAATAATGGTACTGACGCACTCAGGGGTCAACCTCCTACCCTCCTTCGACATTAGGTGACCTAAAAAGGTAACCTCCTGTCGATAATACTGAAATTTCAAAAGAGAGACCTTATGTCCATGATGTGCCAAATGCAACAACAATTTCACTTTACTGTCCTTTCAACTTTGTTCCGTATCAGAAGCAATCAACAGATCATCAACATACTGCACCAATACATTACCTAGGGAAAGCGATATTGAATCCAACTGACTTTTTAATGCCACACTATAAATACTAGGACTCTCTGTATAGCCTTGAGGAGCACAACAGAATCTAAATCTGCTGCCGGCCACTGTAAATACAAACAAATACATACTGCCCGGGTGGATAGAAATACTGAAGAATACATTTTTCAAATCAATAACAGAATAGAACTTAGCAGTAGATGGGATCATTGTTAAAAGTGTAGTGATATCAGGAACCACCGGAAATTGCGGAATTACTATTTTATTAACCTCTTGCAAATCAATCACAAAACAATAGACATCATCAATAGCATCAGAAGAACCCGAGGGTGTCCTCTTAAGGACCGGAAGAATGGGACTATTACAAATGTTAGCAGACGTTTCTTCAACTACTCCCTTTCAAATCAAATCCTAAATAATCTGAAGAAGGGCCCATTCCCCTTCCTGTGGTTCTTTATACTGGGGAATATGGGGCAGAATAGCATTATTTTTAACTCGTATAGAAACTGGTGGTATATGCAACAGGCCCACATCTGTATCACCTGTGGCACATAGTGTGGGTAGTACCTGAGCAAATTCATCTGGAAGGGGCACATCCTGAGACAAACACCGTCTAGTACTCACATCCGGACCCATAGTAATATATACACCATCAGGAGAACAATAAATAGTAGCATGCAACTTCTTCAACAAATCCAAACCCATCAAATTTTCACCACAATTAGATGTTAACAAGAATGGAGACTCCACAGTGAAAAGACCAACAGTAAGTGCAAGGGGGCGTGAAATGGGGCTAACAACCATTACTCTGGAAAAACCTACCGAAACATTATTTTGGCCAGACAGAGCTGCCCCGGGGACCATATGTCGAGAAACAGAACTTTTTGTTGCACCTGTGTCCACCAGAAATTCATTAGTCGAGCCTTGCAAATCCGCTGTGACATAAGGACCATGCATATCTACAGGTATCTGAACTGGTCCCTCACCCTGCCCCTGGCTATCCTAGCTGTAAGACATACCTGTCACATTATCAATATCATAGTCATCATGATAATACTGTCCATCTCTTGGGTCATCAAAATAATTATTGTCAGAGCGGCCCACAGGAGCCACAGCATTCTGATTTCTGTCGATCCCACGGCATCCACCACCAGAACCGCGTCCTCTAGGGGATGAAACCTTCTGTAAGAGCACAGGGCACTGCCTACGCCAAAGCCCTTCCACCTTACAATACGCACACTGATTCTGTCCCATGGGTGTCATTGAGGGCTGCCTAGTACGTGGGAGTTGTTGAGAAGGACCTTCCCGTCCTCTGGTATTACCCCAAAATGCCTGCTGCAACAACATTTTTGTCTTTAAATCCTTATGTTTTTTATCAGTTTTACCCTTTTCCTCATGATCTCGATACTCATAATATTGAGCCATATTCAAAATAACAGAGGGAGAAGACATAGACCAAGTACTTTCAGACACCGGCAAATGAGTCATTATTTCAGGAAGAAGAATAGTGACAAACCTGTTGACAAGCAACTGAACTCCTCCTTCCGTGGGCCTATCCTGTCCACTATAATCCAAAAGCGTATCTTCAAACCTGGTAAAAAAATCTGATACACTCTCATCCTTCTTCTGTTGACAGGCTGTCAATCTATCCCAACTTATGTTCTTAAGTGGAATGAGTGTATGCATATATGTAATAATACGACCAGGCAAAGTGAGTATCTGAGCACGCGGCTTATCTCCTGGCTTCCTTTCTTGATCCGATCCCTTAATCACATCCCATGTACCACCCAGCTCGGCGACATGATTTGGAGTATGCACCAGCCACCAAATATCGACTGGAACAAGAAGACTAAAAAACATTTCAATATCAGCAAGGCTCATTACAGTAGAAGAGGCAGCTTCTGTTAATTCCTTATAATAGGCTGTAGGGTTTTTCCTTGGATTGGGCAGAGTAGTCTTAAGGGCTAAAACCTCACTCTGTTTCCATGGAGTATAAACCCATTGCTTCTGTAAGCGGGCAGCCACGGCCACTCTATCAGTCGCACCATGCTGATCCGTCAATTTAGGTATTTCTGGATGATAAATTGGGTGGACTTCACGCATAGGGAACTGAGTTATTTGAGTAGGACTCTTATCATACAATCGACCTCTATAAGAGACTATGGTAGAAATATTACCAAGCACCTGTTCTGGCACTAAATCAGTAACATAAACGCAGTCTCTAATATCAAATAATATTTGGGGAGCCTCCGACTCAATGTGTGTTCAATGTGTGTATGCCAAAGGTCAATCAATGTAGCAGACATATGTTGAAAAGCATGCTGTTGTAAGAAAGGTTCAAAATCATGTATAACTCACCAAATATCCTTAACGCTATAAACAACATTGCGAGCCCACCGCATTGCCTGACTCGCTATTACCCTCTTCTCATCCTCCCCTACTCCAAATTGCATCAGCGGGCCTGTTTGTTCCCTAAATCTCGCCAAATCCCTTTCTTCAAAACCACGTACAGGGGTATTAGCATCCAAAAACAGATGAGGATGAATAACTGCAGGAAGAGGAGTAATAGGAGTAGTGGGTAGAACTGTAGTCAATGATTGCACCGGAGAAGAAAGGACAGACGGCGCAGGATCGAACAGTGGATGTAGTAGAAGTCACAGTCGTCAAAGATGGTGAGGGGAGAGAAAGAATAGGGGGCACAGTAACCGGAGCTATGGGTATAACAGCCATAGATACAGGGCAACTGGAACAGACGAGACAGGGTGCTGTGACTGTAAAGGAACAACAGGGTATATTCTCTGAGGGGCATAAGGAGGCGGGGGTCGAATATCTCACAACTCCTTTACAAAAGTATCATCTTCCTCTTTGGCCACATAGGGCTTGTCAATATGCACCCGAAATCTCCTGTCCTCATATTCTATTCCTGTCTCCTGTTTTTCTCTATCAAACGCCACAGCTTTCTGTGTAAGAGTCTGCATCCTCCCTTTCCGTGCATCTTTCTCCATCTTTAGCCACCTTTGTTTGGCCTCCTTCTGCCAAGTTCGAAGGGAGTCAAACATTGACTGTCTACTACGCCTCTTAAACAACTGTTCCTGTAAAAAGCCAATCTTCTGTTCATCAAAGGAGGGTGTCAGAGGCCACTGCAACTCGGAATTGTCCCTCATATATTTGTGTCATAATGTACTAAACATAATATCGCCAAGACCATGTTTCACATACATATCAAAATTAGGGCTACCTTCAATAGGTGCAGGCTGAACTTCTTCCAACCAGGCATCTACAGAACAACAACAACACAAACTCCAAATTTTGCTTAGATGAGGCACTGCAAAGGAAGAACAAAATCATTATTTTTACCTGGCAAAGTATTTGCAAACACTTTTCAACAAAATAGTCCTTAGACAGTAACAAGCTCAAACCTCAATGATACCATATCCACATAGAACAAAACAGACTCATCTGATATCAGAAGTACAAACAAACTAGTTCTCCACTGCCGACTCTTCCGACAAAACAGTCTGATCAAGGGTTTCGCCATTCAGGACTCCAGTCGGGATGAATGCTGGGCAAGGCACCCTTCGGTGGGACAAAGGCTGCAGCTGCGATTAACAGAAACTCTTCATGCAGGGATCCCTGAGCCGTCCATCCGACCTGATGATGCCCTCGTCCTCCCCTCTGTCTGCGGAAAGAGGATGGGTCAACAACCTGAAGGAGTCCCTGTTCGGGCACCAACTGAAGGAAGTGACCCAAAAAGGGCCACCCGGGTCACCACTGACCTCCTCTCAGCCTTTCGTACTAAATGATGAGTCAGTCAGACAGTGGAGAATACAAACCAATAACTGTTTATTCATATACACTCAGAGTGGAGCCCCATCTGTACAGCCGCTAGGAGTGCTACAGAGGGAACTGAAATCAAAAAGCATAGAGATACATTATGTACATTTCATACCCAGGCGAAGGCGTGCCCACAGTGGAATTTTCCAGGCAGATTCAACTGGACAGTGAAATACAAAAAAAAGGTTTCTGTTCTCGTATCTTGCACAAACTAGCACAGTGCAAGGTTGTTTTACTCTGGGCCCGCCACCAGACAAGTGGGAGAGGGCCTCTATCTATTGAGAAAGCTATGCGCCAACATGAACAGTTTACTCATTACTGAAACAAAACTTAACATTTCAGAAACAAAACTTAGAAGAGGGCATTTCTCAGAAATGAACGAGATCAGTTTCGAATAGCCCAAAACTGCGCCTGAGAAGAAAATGGCGCCGCAAATGCTAACTAAAACATAACATTATGTAAGCATTCTACTGGCCTAATCTAACACCATAATTAACATCACAAATGCCAAACAGAAGAATGTCGAAGCCAAATTCTATGAGATGCTGGCATTTATTGAATAAAAGTGGCTGCATATTCTTTCCTGACTCTTTTCATCTGTAAGGATTCAGCCTTGTTCACAGGTGAGGCGGGTGCACACTCGTCTTAAATTCAAAGAACATGTGATCATCAGTGCAATTCCTACAAGTCCCATGGTGCACTTCCTTTGTGAATACTTTCATACAAGCTGTAATTTATCATTTAATAGTGTTTAATAGCTTCAAATCCTCACAGTCTTGTTTGAATAATAAGGACCCAGTGCATAACATTCCTCAGAGTCAAAACATCAAGTGTATTTCCATAATTAAATTTCTTATATATTGCACTCCGTGTTTGTAACCTTGCTGTCACAGTCAAATCCATGTTACTAAAACACAATCAAGTCAGAATTGGTATGAGGAGAAATTTCTTCCTTTTATCTACCTTTCTCACCTACGTATCATGAATACCAGGTAAGTCCGTTATGTTGCACGGTAGGCGAGCAGGACATGCTCCCAAAGTTCAATCCAAACTGCAGCAGTCTCCATTCCTGAGAGCCCCAATTCCTGCAGGGTGGCTTCAAAAACGGGCATGGAGCGTCCCGTGATTAACATCACACAAGCCAAACAGAAGAATGTTGAATCCCAATTCTATGAGATTCTTGAATTTATAGAATAAAAGTGTCTGCATAATCTTTCCTGATGAGTTTCAGCTGTAAGGATGCAGCCTTGTTCACAGGTGAGCCAGGTGCACACTCGTCTTAAATTCAAATGGACACATGATCATCAGTGCAATTCCTACAAGTCCCATTGTGTACTTCCTTTGTGAATGGTTTCATACAAGCTGTAATTTATCATTTAACAGTGCTTAGTAGCTTAATGTCCTCACAGTCTTGTTTAAATAATAAGCACCCAGTGCATAACATTCCTCAGAGTCAAAGCATCAAGTGTATTCCCATAATTCAATTTCTTATGTATTGCACTCCATGTTTGTAACCTTGCTACCAAATACCAGCAAATCAGAATCAGTATGAGGATAAACTTCTTCCTCTTATCTCCCTTTCTCACTTCAGTTTCATGAATACCAGGTAAGTCTGTTATGTTGCACGGTAGACGAGCGGGACATGCTCCCAAAGTTCAATCCAAACTGCAGCAGTCTCCATTCCTGAGAGCCCCCACTCCTGCAGGGTGGCTTAAAAAATGGGCATGGAGCTTCTCGTGATTAACATCACACAAGCCAAACAGCAGAATGTCGAAGCCCAATTCTATGAGATGCTGGATAAATATATATATATATATATTACCTACTGGCGGTCACCAGTAGGTAGTTATAGTTAGGACCTAGTTTTCTTTTTTTTTTGGAGCAAGATGGCGCTGGTGTGAGCTCTTTCCACTATCACTAACAGAGTGAGATACTTCTCACTCCTTGAAGGGCTGAGAGGAACTCGCGAGGGGAGTGCACCCTCCCGTGTATTAACACTATTGCACACAAAGTACTCCCCTGATTGTTAATCCGGGAAACCCAGACAACCTTAATAACTTAAATCTGAGCCAATGCTGGTGGAATGTCCCTATAGTAAGCTATGACAGATCTTCACCTAAGGGTGAGGAAGGAGGCAACTCCTTTTGTTTTATATTCCCTCACACACCCTAGTGGTGTCATGCTTCATCATCGGGACACCCTGATGCCTAAAGGTCAGGGTGGGCTCAACCATATCTCAGGGAGCGCTTAGAAGATTTTTGGGCCAGAGGGGGATAAAGAGTAAAACTCCTCTGTCAGATCCCGGTTTCCCTTTATTCTTGGATCTGGCAGGGATATTAAAAAGATAGAGAAATAGGGTCCGGTGGGATATTATGGTCCTAGGACCCTACTGCCAACATGTTTCAGTCCACGTCTGCCCCGTAAGGGTGCTGGACTTTCTTCAGGGCAAGAACTGTGACCCCTGGAAAAACAAGAGGTATGGGAATTACCCTACGCTCAATATATTTAAGGGCAGATAGCTGCTCCTTATTTAAACAACCAATTGATGCGTCGTCACTGCATCTGTAGAACGACATAAACAACAAAATTTCCACCATAGTATCATGAACTCAAAGTCTGCAGGATTGTGTACCATGCAATTGTGCCACAAACCTCGTGAATATCCATTCTAATGGTGACACAGTCATGGACTATACTCTTAATTCGAGTGCGTGTTTCTTGTTTGTTAAAGTGTCTCTATTGTACACTCATGTCTGTGTTATACCCGTGTAGTGGCGGCAGTTTATCGCATCCTATATTCATACATTGCACTAGTGGGTGTAAAATTGGGTAAAACTCTCGTGTCAACCGCTCACCTGCTCTCATACCATTAAAATATCGCCACTCCCATCACTCATCTCTTTCACTCCAATACCGCTCCTTACCCCAAATTGGGAGAGATTCCACTTCTCGCTGGACCTCAATTTTGGAGTAGCCCTGTAGTCAAACCCTGAAGTGGATGTAATGCATACGTTGCGCAGGGCATATTGTTGCAACAAAGGTACCATGTCACAAAATGGCACCGTAGTTAATATAAGAACCGGGAGGACGAGAAATAAAAAAGAAAAAGAAAAAGAACGTAAGTAAAAGTCAGGCCGTCCCGCTGTTTAGAGCGGAAACGTGCCGATCCATACCTGCATCACGCTTTTTCGATAGGAGTTACTTACACCATCAAGGGTCCTACCCTGCTGACCGATCTAATCGTATTAGGTCCCAGCTGCTTGGTGAACCGCTACACTGAACAACTCTGTTTTTAAAGAGAACCTTATTTCCATACTTGAGTCGATGCAACCTCTTCCGGTGCTGTGTGTTGACGTCACTACGTTTATCGTGAACTATCAACGTGGAGCGAACATGAAACACGTGTTGCTCCCTCACCCTAATGGTCATGGGAAATGTAGTTCCAGATCATTTGCTACCCTAATAGTCATGGAATATGTAGTTTGTGAATGCGATGTCAGAGTATACGAACCACTGGAAACTTTGGGGCATATTAGCAAGACCGGCGATAAAATTATCGCCGTTTTAGCGGCAGGAAACTGCCTCTAAAACGGCGATAATGGGCTTGCTAATATGCGTTATAGAATTCAATAGAAGCCCAGGTTAGATGTGCAGGACATCTAACCTGGGCTTCTATTGGAATTCCATAACGCATATTAGCAAGCCCATTATCGCCGTTTTAGCGGCAGTTTCCTGCCGCTAAAACGGCGATAATTTTAACGTGGGTCTTGCTAATATGCCCCTTTATTTAATCTGACACCAATCTATTTCCCTCTTATTAGAGTAAAGTACGTTGGCCCTTAAGATATAAGCACGTATGTGCCGGTGCTGTATTCACTATGTTAAGGTCTTCAAATTTCTTTGTACAGCACACCTCACATCTATAAACATATTCCACACGTACTGGTATATATGCACATTTTTATGTTCATATGATCGTTATTGTTTCCTGGCTAATACATATACAAAATCCATGTTACATAGTCTTCATTTTCCTGAGACACGTTTAGAGAGTTGAACTCCGCGTACGCCTTTATTCTGCTGTTTGACTGTGTCCTAGTATACAACTCACAAAATTACACATATCGTTGGAAAATTAGGATTGAGTTCATGAATAAAGAAAGTGACAGGAATATCAACGCATTCAGGTGCGCAGCCAGGCATCACGCGCCATCTATTTGCTGAGCTGATCCACGGGGCGGGAATCATTCAATCCTGTAGGCAGGCCTTGAGCCCACTATCGCTGTTCGCCAAGCTTAATAGATCGCCAGTGATGTCACCTTCCTCTTCAACACTGCCATTGCTGCTTTCAACAGTGGCCGTCAGCGATTGCGCCGCTTTCCGTTGCGCTGGACGTAACCTTCATCTTTCCTACACAGGTTGTGAGATGCATGACATCGGATCGCAAATCATTTTCACCGTTCGCGTAAGCGCTGTTCTCCAGCGCGCGCATTTCGGTGCCGGTCATATCATCTACCACCGCTGCGATATGTTTCTGGTTCTCGCTCATTTGACTGGTTTCGAATTGCGCACTAATATCAATGCTTCATTTCGCAACATCGCTTCAACTTGTTTGCTGGAGTCAAGACCCATTGTTTCAGGCACTTGATTAGAAGATTCCGTCGTTACACTGCATCAAAGCTCTCCTCTCTTTTAGAGGATTTAATGAAGTAGCCACGAGATCGTTTCTGTCGCTCTATATCTTTCAAGGTATGCCTTCCTCTCCACACGACATTCGCCTCTGCCTCTGTAATCTTTGGCATCGTAAAGGTCAGTCTCACACGCAGCCATTTTGAGGGTCGTAGCTGGGGGCAGGCTGATTTGGTCAGTCGGCTTGGCGTGAAGTACAGAGATCCTCTCACACGATTCACTGTTCAAGGTGGCACATCACCTCCCATTACAACCACAGGACAAACATTCATAGCCGCCACCATTCTCTCGATGTTATCAGAGAATAGCTGACAGCTTTGCCTGGCCCACGTACAGCCCATTTCCAAAGTACTGGGCTATGAAACATACCAAAAACAGTGCCGACTGTTTCAGTGAAAGGTCGTCACCAGGCCACCGGCATCCTGTTCCATTCTCCTGCCCAGATTTTCATATCCACAGCTTCCGTGGAGCTTCGCAGAAGAGCTTCCACAATCTGGGAATATTGTGGCCAAGATGTTTTCTGCAGCGGTCACGAACATCGCCGTTAAGCAGATGTCGCCGACGCGGTCGCTGAAACGAGAAATCAGCCGTAGTTCCGCGCTGCACCACCGGCGTCTGCGGCGGTGCTCGCTTCTTCGCATCGCGCATCGCCGGCACCACGAATTAAATGTTCTTCTGGTTATCCATTTTGACCAGTGCCGAGGAATATGGTGTTTACTGTCCCATTTGCATTGCCGGGATTCTCATGACATATACCCGTTGCAGGGATCACGCATACGCTGCCTGTGCGGCGGGAGCCGACTCGCATTCCCCTGCCCGCCGGTTTCAGCGACACGTCGTCTCAAACTTCTCTGCCGCCAGGCTTGTTGAGGCTGTCGTGTCAAATCGACCTCTGGATCTCTCCAAGCATCACTGACAGCGAGCCCGGACGCAGCGTGGCTTTATCCCTTCCGCCCGGTGGCCTTGCTCATAAAGACGCTTAATCGTATCTCCCGGAAGAATTCCACGCAGCTGAATTTCAGCTGGTCTGTCTCATTCAGACTCAAATAGTGCTCGCCGATAGCTCAGGGTATTTATTCACGATCCGACGTGCTACCCGCAGGTTGTCTCTCTTTTCGGTAGCGAGGTCAACGCGTATTGCCAAACGCTCCATTGCATTCGCTTCGCTGAAGCCAGTTTTCGCCGCTGCCTGCCCTTTCCCCGTCCTGTAATCCGGCCTCTGACAATAAGTTGAAGAATGCCTGATTGCGTCGTGAACGCGGTGGTCCTGAATGGTCGGACTGGGCCAGGCCATCTGCGGGTTGATACCTGCCACTGCTCACCCCTGACCAAACTTATCCTAACCATCACTTGACCAACCATTTTCGATTGAATCGCTCCCGGTACGTTACGACTGAAGCCCCCTGCCTTGTAGCTTCGTTTGATCGGGTACATGTAAGCAAGAGCAGTCTTTGAAATTCAAACAGATCTACTAGTATTGTAGTATCCTGTGTCTTCATCTCCTTATTTCCTTCAGTTTTTCATATGTAATCTTGCTCAGTCATCAGCGGTTTTCATCTCTGATAAAAACGGTTTCTGCGCCGCATAATACGAGGAGTCAATAAACGCCGCAGGCAATCATCACGCATGGCGACCATTTTGCGTTGTCATCCGCGATTCGGTAACTGTGGTTCTGCGCCGTGACAACCTGGCAGTAGCCCCAGCTGTGCACCGCGGGAGGCATTCATCCGCTCGCTTAGTTCTTCAGCCGTCTGGTTTTGCTCGGTTTCGACCAATGAAGGCGTTCGGCAACAGTGAGCCAGCCAAAATAGCTGACGGGCCTCATCTGAAGTACCTAGACCGACTATAAAGGACACAGAGCCATGCTCTGTATAAGAGATCGTGGCATATACACGTGGTCAGCCCAAATGTGAATGATAAAAATACGTACTGGAAAGAGGTAAATTGTTTTATGGAAAAGGCAGATCATTGGAGAAGACGGCAAACACCCGGGAAGCTCCCATACGCAGCAGGAGGCAACAGCCTCAATTTGTTTGGTCTTCACGCTACGCAACTACCATCACTAACAGGCGAGATACCACCTTCAGGCCGAAACCGCCGAGGGAGTGCACCTGCCGGGAGATTACCGCGTCGGCGTTCCCAATCCGGGTTCACACTTGTCTGAATGACGGCGGAATCCTGTGTTGGCGACAGATCTTCACCTGTGGCGAGGCAACTCCTTACCACACCAAAGGGCATGCTTCTCATCATCGACACTCTGATGTTTCAAAAGGTCAGGTGCTCAACTACAATTGCATTTTGCAGATTTCGGCCGCAGGGATAAAGAAAGGGCAACCTCTCGATCCGGCTTCACTGATCTGGCAGATAGTTGCATAGAGAAGAACGCGGGATACGGTCCCAGACGGTCAGCCAAGGCCAGTCCATGCCGTCTCTCTATGCCGATTCTTCAGGGCAGCACTGCACTCTCGGAAAAATAGCAGTACGGCCACTCCCACAATATATTTAGCGGCAGATAGCCGCCCTTGACCTAAACAACCAATTGATTTGCCGGAATAGAACGATATATGAACCAGGTAACATGCGGGTTCGTGCCATAGCCGTGAATGAACCATTTAATGGTGACAGTCAAGGATTCCATACTCTATGTTCTGCTCTTTGCTTCAAAGGTGTTCCACCATGTCTGTATGCTCGTGGCTTGCTCATCTCATATTCATACACCAGTGGGTGCAAAATAAGTAAAAACTTCATGTCACACTGCCTCGCTACCATTAAAATATCGCCACTTCCATCAATTGGGCTCTTTCACCACACGCCTCTTTCCCAAATTGGGAGAGGCCTGCCTCGCTAGACTCAATTTGGGAGGTCTCAGCCAGCCTACAAGGATGTAATGCGCTGCCAGGCGAAGGGTCAAAAACAGCTGCACAGCGCAAAATGGCACCAGGTTCAATAAGCCGGGAGGATCTAAGAGGCCAAAAGTGCCAGTGAACGACTGTTCAGGCTGTTTGCACGACCATGCACCGCCGACAGAGTTGTCCATCGTGTTCACGCGCCGATCGACAATAGTCCCAATCGCTACATCAATCCCGTTTGCAGTTATAAACGAGTTTCATACTGCCGACGCAACCCTTCCGTGCCGACGTCACGCGATCGCGACGTCATGGGAGTTTTGGCTCATGAAACGATCAAAGCGGTTACCTCACCTACCGGTCACGGGGAAGAATCACCTACGTCATGGAACATGCAGTTTCGCAATGCGACATCATGGAACTTCATTCAACTGAGCACTCCCTGCCAGGCGTCTGACGACCCCGACAGGCCACCGCATGTCGGTGCACCATGTTCAGTTCCTGCATGGTACTATCGTAAACATGGAACATCGTCATAAGACATTTTTTTGCTTATAGGGAGGAATGTTACCTCCTCATCAATAAGGAAAGGTGAAATTGCTCGAGCATTTAGCTTCTTGTTCTGCTTTTGGCCTGATCCCTTGTCCTGGCAATTCATACACCACAGGTACTCACCACATCCACACAGCACCGCCCGAGACTGATCTGGCTTGAATGCGAATCTAATGTCGCACTGCAACACATCCCATTCACTGGCTTCTGCCGAGCTGACCACTGCACACCGCCTGTAAGGTGGGTTCTGAGCTCTCACGAGCAAACGCTGCCCTGGTCAGGGATTCTCTTTGGCCTTCGTCTGAGGTCCCCGGTTCAGCATGCTTCTCATAGGTCGTCAGCCTTGTGCCAGCCGATCGCGCCGCTCAACGGCGGCCTCTGCGCTCACCACGCGAACCTTCGTCACCTCACATGCCATGGCATACGTATTTGATCAGAAATTACTTTTCACTGTTGCAATTAGTGTGCGTACGTTGTTCCCATGCGGGTGCATACCAAGATCTACA
>CAWUFW010018851.1:129453-207158 GCA_963921515.1 Calotriton arnoldi | reverse complement strand
ACACTGTAAGTAAACTTATTTTGATAACATTTGACTTGTACATATGTTCCTGACTTCTAATCTCATAAAGAGATTAGTAGAGAGTGTTTATTAATAAATACATATATATTTGATATATATACCTGTGTGGTGTCTTTTCATTTGGTGATTCAAGAGATTGTGTGGTAAAACAAACTGCTTTACATTCCTTCAAGACTTAGCCTGAAGGCTGCTCTCCACAGCTACCACTAGGATAGCTTTCTATAAAGGTTGTCTTAAACCTATCTACCATAAGAGTCGAATTGTTCTGGTGCAAGGTGTCCACTTTAATTAGTGAACAGCATATACCAGGCCAACTTCTCACATTGGTGGGCAGCGTGTGGGATTCCAGCTTGCTATTGTTTTACCAGAAAATCTCTATTTGAATTACTAACTGAAAACCACTATAGGTACTTAAGGTACATATAAAGTCAAGCTTAGTATCGATAAGTTCTACTGAACTTAGAGCTGTGTGCCAAGGGATAGCACACCCTTTCTACAGCTCAAGCTAGTATCAGTAGGCCACAAACTAGTGTAGGTAGTACAACACTGCACAACACTAGAATGTCCTTAAAGGGTGGAACCAGTGGATCCACTCAGCCTCAGTATAAGGACATGGCTTTCTCTGACTTGAGAGCCATGTGTGTTGAAAGACACCTGAAGCTAGGACAGAGTCCCTCCACACTACACCTGGATAGATCTGCTGACAGCAGATGATCTTAGATTGGCTCTGGGAGCTAATGGGTCTGAATCAGGGGGTGGGTCAATTACAGTGTCTGGGTCAGATGATGAAAATCAGAATGACCAAGACTCTGTGATTGAAGGGCCAGGCTCCAAGGGGCCTGAAAAGGACAGAGGAATTCTCCCTAAGAGAACTGACAGAGTGGATGAGAGGCATAGGTCCCCTTCCAGGGGAATCTGACAGACTCTGGCAGAGAATTTGTCCAGCAGAGGAACTCATACTTTCCCATAAGAGAGAGCTCCTCTGACAGAATGTGCAAACTGCTGCAGTATGAGGAAGCAAGAGTTGCCCTCAGAACCAAGCAGTTGGCACTAGATAGAGAAGCCCTGGAGATCCAGAGAGCTTCTAGAAGAGAAGGGTTAGAACCCCTTGGTGGCAGCAACAGTGTCCCTAGAGGCAGAGAATCTATTCCAGACCATAGGAACCTGAGCAAGGTTGTTCCTCCCTACCAGAGTGGGGATGATATCCACAAGTGGATAACTGCTATGGAGAGGGCCTGTAGAGTACAGCAGGTCCCCCAAAAGCAGTGGGCAGCAATCTTGTGGCTCTCCTTTTCAGACAAAGGTAGAGACAAGCTCCTCACTGTTAGAGAAGAGGATGCTGATAATTATGAAGTCCTGAAGAGTGCACTGATAGATGGGTTTGGCTTAACCACTGAGCAGTACAGGTTGAAGTTCAGAAACACCCAGAAGGCACAGACTCAGGACTGGACTGACTTTGTAGATTGTGCAACCAAGGCTCTGGAGGGTTGGCTGGTTGGCAGTAGGGTTACTGATTTCAAGGGATTGTATAATCTGATGATGAGAGAACAGATCCTTAATAATTGCCAGAACCAGTTGTTGCATCAATACCTGGTGGACTCAGATCTGACCTCTCCCCAAGAATTGGGAAAGAAGGCAGACAAATGGGTCAGAACCAGGGTAAGGCAGAAACCCCAGAACCAAGGGGGTGACACCAAGAAGCAAGATCCTAAGGGCTCTGAGAAAGGTGGGGATAAGTCAAAAGACCAGAAGTCTTCACAAGGGCCCCAAAATCTGCATCTGGTGGGGAGTCACAATCCAACAAGGGAAAAGGCCAAAAGAAGCCCTGGTGCAAATTCTGTAAACAGAAAGGGCACTGGACTTCTGATTGTAACAAGTCCAAAGACCAAACCACCACCACTCCTGCCCCTAAGGCAACTGTTCCCCCTAGCTCAGCTACTGGTGGAGGTGGTACTCAGAATAAGGGTGTAGTAGGGTTGACCCTGGGTTCTGAAGTGGACTCTGACCTAGTCAGAGTGCCCACTCAGGCAATGCTGATTTGTGATGGAGACCTTGATATGATCTTCCTAGTAAGCCCCAGTAATCTGGGCAAATACAAACAGCAGCCTGTAATACATGGCAAACAGGCTTTGGCATTTACGGACACAGGTGCTAGTGTCACCATGGTGGCAGAGGATCTTGTGGACCCTGGACAGATCATCCTGGGCGAAATGTACCAGGTGACCAATGCAAGCAATGTCAGGACCAACCATAGTCTGGCAGTTGTGAATTTCTCCTGGGGAGGGGTAACTGGCCTCAAGAAGGTTGTAGTCAGTGCAGACCACCCTGTCGAATGTCTATTGGGCAATGATCTAGAGACTTCAGCCTGGTCTGAAGTAGAGTTATGGACCCATGCTGAGATGTTGGGCATCCCTGCAGAGGTATTTGCTGTGACCAGGTCACAAGCAAGAATGCATAACACTGAACCAGCTCTGGATCCTGGAACAATGGACCAGATGCTTCCCAAGAGGAGGAGCAGTAGGGTAAAGGCAGTGCCTTCCCTCTGTCTCAGATCACAGATTCACCCCCAGAGGGAGGTGAAGCAGATCCTGAAGAAGGAACTGCCCCAGAGGGACTTGAGCCTGATCAGGTTGAGTTCTTGGGGGCAGGGGCCCTTCTAGGGAAGATCTGAGTAAGGAGCAACAGTGCTGCCTCTCTTGAACCCCTCAGACAGCAGGCTGCTGCTGAGGCTGCTGGGAGTTCTAGTGGGTCCCATAAAGTTTATTGGGATGAGGGACTCCTATATTCTGAGGGTAGAGATCCAGCCCCTGGAGCAACCAGGAGGATGGTAATACCTCAGAAGTTTAGGGGGTTCCTCTTGACCCTAGCACATGATATCCCTTTGGCAGGTCACTTGGAGAAGTGTGACTCAATGGTTAGAGCGGCAGACCCTGATGCAGAGATCTGGCCCGGGACCAGGGTTCAATTCCCGCCTCGGCGGGTCTTGAGCTCAATTTCCTCGGACCTGATAATTCTCGCCTCGGTGCCTATTCTAATCATGGGTCCCACTCTGCAACTCTGGGCAATAGCTTGCTTAATCTCCACAACGGCCCCAACAGCGCTGGGATGCCTGGCTTCACCCTGGGGGTGCCCAGGAGTGGACATTTCACAGGGAAAAGCCAGGAAGGGTTCCACAGCGGTATGCGTACAGCACCTGGACACCCCTTTGGGGGTATGGGTGCGCTTTACAAGTACAAATTTCATTCATTTCACTTGGGCCAAAACAAGACCTGGGACAGGCTTGTTCCACATTTTCATTGGCCACATATGTCAGAGGATACAAAGGAGTTTTGTCGCTCCTGTGTCACATGCCAAGCCAGTGGTAAGGCAGGTGGCACAACAAAGGCCCCCTGATACCACTACTCTGTGGTGGGGGTACCTTTGAAAGGGTAGGGATTGACATTGTTGGTCCCTTGACCCTCAAACTGCATCTGGGCACAGGTTTATCCTGGTGGTAGTGGATCATGCCACCAGGTACCCAGAAGCAATTCCCCTGAGGACCACCACAGCCCCTGTGGTGGCAAGCCGATACAAAAGGGGATGATGGACGGAACGTTTGAGCCAATCAAACACTCACCCCCAGTCAACTGATCTGGGTTTAATCCATCATCATTCTTTAGCTCACTTCACCACCCCAGTTCAGACATGGCCATATGCAAATCAGTCTGACCCCGTGCCTCATGGGAACAGTCCAGCCCGAACTGCCAAGCCATGTCTTCCCTGGACCGGAAACAAGCATCCTAGGACCGGTTTCTGGCATTTCAGCCGTCATCAGCCAGGCTTGCTTGAATCCAGTGGCAAAGTGAGCAAGGGACCCACGCCTGGGCATACCCCCGCCAACTTAGGGCGACCAAAGCGATACAAAAGGGGATGATGGACGGAACGCTTGAGCCAATCAAACACTCACCCCCAGTCAACTGATCTGGGTTTAATCCATCATCATTCTTTAGCTCACTCCACCACCCCAGTTCAGACATGGCCATATGCAAATCAGTCTGACCCCGTGCCTCATGGGAACAGTCCAGCCCGAACTGCCAAGCCATGTCTTCCCTGGACCGGAAACAAGCATCCTAGGACCGGTTTCTGGCATTTCAGCCGTCATCAGCCAGGCTTGCTTGAATCCAGTGGCAAAGTGAGCAAGGGACCCACGCCTGGGCATACCCCGCCAACTTAGGGCGACCAAAGCGATACAAAAGGGGATGATGGACTGAACGCTTGAGCCAATCAAACACTCACCCCAGTCAACTGATCTGGGTTTAATCCATCATCATTCTTTAGCTCACTCCACCACCCCAGTTCAGACATGGCCATATGCAAATCAGTCTGACCCTGTGCCTCATGGGAACAGTCCAGCCCGAACTGCCAAGCCATGTCTTCCTGGACCGGAAACAAGCATCCTAGGACCGGTTTCTGGCATTTCAGCCGCCATCAGCCAGGCTTGCTTGAATCCAGTGGCAAAGTGAGCAAGGGACCCACGTCTGGGCATACCCCGCCAACTTAGGGCGACCAAAGCGATACAAAAGGGGATGATGGACGGAACGTTTGAGCCAATCAAACACTCACCCCAGTCAACTGATCTGGGTTTAATCCATCATCATTCTTTAGCTCACTCCACCACCCCAGTTCAGACATGGCCATATGCAAATCAGTCTGACCCCGTGCCTCATGGGAACAGTCCAGCCCGAACTGCCAAGCCATGTCTTCCTGGACCGGAAACAAGCATCCTAGGACCGGTTTCTGGCATTTCAGCCGTCATCAGCCAGGCTTGCTTGAATCCAGTGGCAAAGTGAGCAAGGGACCCACGTCTGGGCATACCCCCGCCAACTTAGGGCGACCAAAGCGATACAAAAGGGGATGATGGACGGAACGCTTGAGCCAATCAAACACTCACCCCCAGTCAACTGATCTGGGTTTAATCCATCATCATTCTTTAGCTCACTCCACCACCCCAGTTCAGACATGGCCATATGCAAATCAGTCTGACCCCGTGCCTCATGGGAACAGTCCAGCCCGAACTGCCAAGCCATGTCTTCCTGGACCGGAAACAAGCATCCTAGGACCGGTTTCTGGCATTTCAGCCGTCATCAGCCAGGCTTGCTTGAATCCAGTGGCAAAGTGAGCAAGGGACCCACGTCTGGGCATACCCCGCCAACTTAGGGCGACTAAGCTGATACAAAGGGGATGATGGACGGAACGTTTGAGCCAATCAAACACTCACCCCCAGTCAACTGATCTGGGTTTAATCCATCATCATTCTTTAGCTCACTCCACCACCCCAGTTCAGACATGGCCATATGCAAATCAGCCTGACCCCGTGCCTCATGGGAACAGTCCAGCCCGAACTGCCAAGCCATGTCTTCCCTGGACCGGAAACAAGCATCCTAGGACCGGTTTCTGGCATTTCAGCCGTCATCAGCCAGGCTTGCTTGAATCCAGTGGCAAAGTGAGCAAGGGACCCACGCCTGGGCATACCCGCCAACTTAGGGCTGACCAAAGCGATACAAAAGGGGATGATGGACTGAACGCTTGAGCCAATCAAACACTCACCCCCAGTCAACTGATCTGGGTTTAATCCATCATCATTCTTTAGCTCACTCCACCACCCCAGTTCAGACATGGCCATATGCAAATCAGTCTGACCCCGTGCCTCATGGGAACAGTCCAGCCCGAACTGCCAAGCCATGTCTTCCTGGACCGGAAACAAGCATCCTAGGACCGGTTTCTGGCATTTCAGCCGTCATCAGCCAGGCTTGCTTGAATCCAGTGGCAAAGTGAGCAAGAATGATGATGGATTAAACCCAGATCAGTTGACTGGGGGTGAGTGTTTGATTGGCTCAAACGCTCCGTCCATCATCCCCTTTTGTATCGCTTTGTTCGCCCCTAAGTTGGCGGGGGTATGCCCAGACGTGGGTCCCTTGCTCACTTTGCCACTGGATTCAAGCAAGCCTGGCTGATGACGGCTGGAATGCCAGAAACCGGTCCTAGGATGCTTGTTTCCGGTCCAGGGAAGACATGGCATGGCAGTTCGACTGGACTGTCCCCATGAGGCACAGGTCAGACTGATTTGCATATGGCCATGTCTGAACTGGGGTGGTGGAGTGAGCTAAAGAATGATGATGGATTAAACCCAGATCAGTTGACTGGGGGTGAGTGTTTGATTGGCTCAAACGTTCCGTCCATCATCCCCTTTTGTATCGCTTTGTTCGCCCTAAGTTGGCGGGGGTATGCCCAGACGTGGGTCCCTTGCTCACTTTGCCACTGGATTCAAGCAAGCCTGGCTGATGACGGCTGGAATGCCAGAAACCGGTCCTAGGATGCTTGTTTCCGGTCCAGGGAAGACATGGCTTGGCAGTTCGGGCTGGACTGTTCCCATGAGGCACAGGGTCAGACTGATTTGCATATGGCCATGTCTGAACTGGGGTGGTGGAGTGAGCTAAAGAATGATGATGGATTAAACCCAGATCAGTTGACTGGGGTGAGTGTTTGATTGGCTCAAACGTCCGGCCCATCATCCCCTTTGTATCGCTTGTTCGCCCTAAGTTGGCGGGGGTATGCCCAGACGTGGGTCCCTTGCTCACTTTGCCACTGGATTCAAGCAAGCCTGGCTGATGACGGCTGGAATGCCAGAAACCGGTCCTAGGATGCTTGTTTCCGGTCCAGGGAAGACATGGCTTGGCAGTTCGGGCTGGACTGTTCCCATGAGGCACAGGGTCAGACTGATTTGCATATGGCCATGTCTGAACTGGGGTGGTGGAGTGAGCTAAAGAATGATGATGGATTAAACCCAGATCAGTTGACTGGGGGTGAGTGTTTGATTGGCTCAAACGCTCCGTCCATCATCCCCTTTGTATCGCTTTGTTCGCCTCTAAGTTGGCGGGGGTATGCCCAGACGTGGGTCCCTTGCTCACTTTGCCACTGGATTCAAGCAAGCCTGGCTGATGACGGCTGGAATGCCAGAAACCGGTCCTAGGATGCTTGTTTCCGGTCCAGGGAAGACATGGCTTGGCAGTTCGGGCTGGACTGTTCCCATGAGGCACAGGGTCAGACTGATTTGCATATGGCCATGTCTGAACTGGGGTGGTGGAGTGAGCTAAAGAATGATGATGGATTAAACCCAGATCAGTTGACTGGGGGTGAGTGTTTGATTGGCTCAAACGCTCCGTCCATCATCCCCTTTGTATCGCTTTGTTCGCCCCTAAGTTGGCGGGGTATGCCCAGACGTGGGTCCCTTGCTCACTTTGCCACTGGATTCAAGCAAGCCTGGCTGATGACGGCTGGAATGCCAGAAACCGGTCCTAGGATGCTTGTTTCCGGTCCAGGGAAGACATGGCTTGGCAGTTCGGGCTGGACTGTTCCCATGAGGCACAGGGTCAGACTGATTTGCATATGGCCATGTCTGGAACTGGGGTGGTGGAGTGAGCTAAAGAATGATGATGGATTAAACCCAGATCAGTTGACTGGGGTGAGTGTTTGATTGGCTCAAACGTTCCGTCCATCATCCCCTTTGTATCGCTTTGTTCGCCCTCTAAGTTGGCGGGGGTATGCCCAGACGTGGGTCCCTTGCTCACTTTGCCACTGGATTCAAGCAAGCCTGGCTGATGACGGCTGGAATGCCAGAAACCGGTCCTAGGATGCTTGTTTCCGGTCCAGGGAAGACATGGCTTGGCAGTTCGGGCTGGACTGTTCCCATGAGGCACAGGGTCAGACTGATTTGCATATGGCCATGTCTGAACTGGGGTGGTGGAGTGAGCTAAAGAATGATGATGGATTAAACCCAGATCAGTTGACTGGGGGTGAGTGTTTGATTGGCTCAAACGTTCCGTCCATCATCCCCTTTTGTATCCCTGTGGTGGCAAGAGCCCTCATTGGAGTTTTCTCCAGAGTGGGTTTCCCAAAGGAGGTCATTTCTGACAGAGGTACCAACTTCATGTCAGGATATTTGAAGGCAATGTGGAAGGAGTGTGGTGTAACTTATAAGTTCACCACCCCTATCACCCACAATGCAATGGGTTAGTTGAACACTTCAACAAAACCCTGAAGGGAATGATTAAAGGACTCCCAGAGAAGCTTAGGCGGAAATGGGACCTTCTTCTTCCCTGCCTGTTGTTTGCATACAGAGTGGTTCCACAGAAGGGGGTTGGTTACAGCCCATTTGAGCTTCTGTTTGGGTATCCTGTGAGAGGTCCATTGTGTTTGGTAAAAGAGGGCTGGGAGTTACCTCTCAAGCCCCCCAAACAAGATGTGATGGACTATGTACTTGGTCTCCGCTCCCGGATGGCTGAGTACATGAAGAAGGCAACCAAAAACCTGGAGGCCAGCCAAGAATTGCAAAAAGCTTGGCATGACCAAGAGGCTGTACTGACTGTATACCATCCAGGACAGAAAGTGTGGGTGTTGGAGCCTGTGGCCCCAGCAGCCCTCCAAGACAAGTGGAGTGGCCCCCATACAATAGTTGAACAGAAGGGAGAGGTCACCTATCTGGTGAATCTTGAAACTCCCAGGAGCCCCCTGAGGGTGCTCCATGTCAACAGATTAAAGCCATATGTTGACAGGGCTGACATGGGCTTGCTCATGGCAACTGATGAGGAACAGGAGGAGGAGAGTGACCCTCTCCTGACCTGCTCTCGCAGAACCCTGATGATGGGTCAGTAGATGGTGTTGCTTTGGCAAGCAGCCTCACTGACCATCAGCAAACTGAGTGCAGACAAGTTCTGCAACAGTACAGACATATGTTTAGCCTGACCCCTAGTCAGACTTCCTGGTGCACCCATGAGGTGGACACTGGAGACAGTCTGCCTGTCAAGAATAAAATCTACAGGCAACCTGACCATGTCAGGGACTGTATCAGGACTGAAGTCCAGAAAATGTTGGAGCTAGGTGTAATTGAGCCTTCAGATAGCCCTTGGGCTAGCCCAGTAGTCCTGGTACCCAAGCCTCATACCCAGGGTGGTAAGAAAGAAATGAGGTTTTGTGTAGACTACAGAGGCCTCAATGCAGTCACTAGGACTGATGCCTATCCCATACCAAGGGCAGATGAGCTGATTGATACTTTGGCCTCAGCCAAGTATCTAAGCACGTTTGACCTAACAGCTGGCTACTGGCAGATCAGATTAGCTGATGATGCAAAAGCCAAAACAGCATTTTCGACTTCTGGTGGGCACTACCACTTTGTGGTGATGCCCTTTGGATTGAAAAATGCACCTGCCACTTTTCAGAGGTTGGTGAATAAAGTTCTGACAGGGATGGAAACTTATTGCTCAGCTTATCTAGATGATATTGCTGTCTTTAGTTCCTCCTGGCAGGATCACCTGGTCCACCTCAGGAATGTTTTGGAGGCTCTGCAGAAAGCAGGCCTCACTATCAAGGCCACTAAGTGCCAGATAGGGCAGAGTCAGGTTGTATACCTGGGCCACCTTGTAGGTGGAGGCCAGGTTCAGCCTTTACAGAGCAAGATCCAAACCATAATGGAATGGGTTGCTCCAACCACCCAGACACAGGTGAGAGCCTTCTTAGGCCTGACTGGGTACTATAGGAGGTTTGTCAAGGGATATGGATCTATAGTGACCCCCTTGAATGATCTGACCTCAAAGAAAATGCCAAAAAGGTTCAGTGGACAGCTAGCTGTCAGAAGGCATTTGAAGACCTAAAGCAGGCCATGTGCACTGCCCCCATCTTACAGAGTCCAGACTACACCAAAAAGTTCATTGTCCAAACAGATGCTTCTGAGCTGGGTGTGGGAGCTGTACTGTCTCAACTGAATGATGAAGTTCAAGACCAGCCAGTAGCTTTTATTAGCAGAAGGCTGACCCCTAGAGAGAAACGTTGGTCACCGATAGAGAGGGAGGCCTTTGCTGTGGTGTGGGCCCTGAAGAAGCTGAGGCCATACTTGTTTGGCACTCACTTCATAGTTCAGACTGACCACAAGCCCCTCCTATGGCTTAAACAAATGAAAGGAGAAAACCCAAAACTTTTGAGGTGGTCCATTTCCCTAAAGGGGATGGACTATACAGTGGAACATAGACCTGGGACCCAACATGCCAATGCAGATGGACTCTCAAGGTATTTCCACTTAGAACACGAAGACTCAACTGGTCAAGGTTAGTTTAGTGTCCCTGTGTTTGGGGGGTTGTGTAGGAGAGTAGGATCTGCCTCTTATGTTGCCCCCACTTTTTCTGATGTTTACACTGGTTTCTGGCTATAGTCTGGCTGGGTCCCTGCCAATCAGGGCCCCAGCCTCTCTGTTCTCTCTAAACGACTTGGAGTGCACTCTAGGTGCACTAGTGATTGGATACTGTGGTACCTTATGAGTCCCTAGTATATGGTACCTTAGGTACCAAGGGCATAGGTACTTCACAGGCCTACCAGGGGCTGAAGCATGTATTATGCCACCCCTGGGAAGCAGACTAAATCTGACACCACAGGCCTGCTACTGCAGCCTGGGTGAGGAAGTGCTAGCACCCCTCACTGAGATATAGGTCCCCTATATCTCTCCTGCACACACATTGAGACTTATCAGTCACCCCTAAAGCAGGCCCTATCGATCCTGAGGGCAGGGTGCTTAGTTTCCATGTGAGGGGGTGCCTCTGCCTGAGCAGGGCCCCTCTGCAGCTCTCAGAGTCCATTCTCTGGTGCTGTTTGTGGATGCGGTCAAACCATATACTCTTAAGTGCATTATATCCTCGCGGTAAAATGCTAACTTTGGAATGGCTGCATCAAAACATGTCGTGTTTGGTGTCAAACATCTTGGAATACTACCCCCCGCCAGTCCTGGTGGCGGGGGTAGCATTCCACCCTTCTAGAGGGATAGACATGTACCTACTGTGGAAACGCGGTAGAATCCTGCAGAGCCCTGGCATCACAAAATGGATGCCACCAGTCACAGACACTGGGCTGCCCTCCTGCTGATGACCAACACTCGCAGTGAAGGAAGCCCAACAATAGATATCCTGTCCCAAGGGGGTGTGACCACCTTCCAGACAGGGTTTAGTGTATTGGGGCTGGGTGGGTGCACTCTTAGAGTGCTTTGAAGTCCTGCACTGGGGGAGCAGAAGGCTCCTCTGTGCATACACCAGTTCAAACCGGCTCAGGGGCTACCTGCCCCTGCTCTGGCATGAAACTGGACAAAGGGAAGTGGGTGTAGCCACCCACTCCCCTGACCCTCCCATAGGTAGGGTCATAGAGCTAGTCCCTCCCTTTCTTTTAGTATAAGAGGGGGAACCTGTGCATTGCACCCTAGATATCCATGGACGATGCTCTAAAGAAGAATCCTGGACCTTCGATGTTCCACTACCTTTGGAAGACTGAAGAATCTCCCTTGGAGTCAAGGAGTGACTCCCCTGCTTGGCAGGCACCAAAAACTACAAATGATGGTCGCAGACTACGCCGCTCCCGCCGGAGTCCGAAGTCCCTGCAGCCCAAGAAGTAGATTTTCTGACTTCTCAAAGGTCATCGTGAGTCCCCAGCGAAGCTGAGGCCAGTGGACCCCAAGAGTGACAAGGAACCGTGACCCCTGGGTACCGTGCACTATTGTCGAGTGCAACCCCTTCACAATGCTCTACGAACTTGTGCTTTGGACCACGTGTGGTCCTAGCCTCCAGCAGAAATCCCTCCGAAGATCAGAGGCCTACTATGTCCCGAGTGACTGTGGGCCCCTGTTGAGAGAATCCTCCCAGGGCATCTTTGTGATCCCTTGCCAGCCGGCTTGTGGGTCCCCTGAAGGCTTTCCTACAGAACCAAAGGTCTCCCCTGGTTGCTCCAGGCCCGCCCTGACTTACCTTTGCTGGGTGAGTCCCTCAGACCTTGCTGGTCTGCGCCATTGACTTTTCCCACTTTCCCCGAGACTTGCTGTTACCAAGGATTGTTGGCTCCAATCGAGTCGCCGACACTGCAGTAAGCTGCATACATTGTGGGACACGCTAAATCCAGCTCCTGGTCATCTTCGATGCCTCCTGAACCTCGTGGCTGAAGAGTCAAGACACCCGTGAACGACCTGAATCTTGCGACGACGGTGGGCATCCATCTTCCTTGCCCCGAGTCACTGCCAAGTGACTTTGAACACTGTCCCCTCTGCTTTCAGGTCTTCCATCTTATGAATCCAGGCTTGGATTCCTCCGGACACTTCTCCTGTCGCCGCAAGCAGCAAGTCTTCACTGGCTCCCATTGAAAACAACGCCGCGACCCGACACCAAAGAACACCTATGCACCCGGCTCCCCTGGGTGAGGTAACTTCAGCACTACGGTGCTCCTGTGGGTGTGGGCCCTAGAACTACTTACCCTGTAAGTGACTTGCTTGTAGCTACCCTAGAAGTGCCCTAAAACTCTTACTTTCCAAGTGCGACAATTGCTCTGACTCGTACAGGGTTCGCGTCTGTGTTAGACACATCGCGTCCATCTCCCTTGTAACACTATCTATAACCGTGTCATTCGACTCGTACTGAGTCCGATCGGTGTTTGCCTCGAACACACAAGGGGCCTGTAACATTGAAATCTCCATTGTGCTGACTCGTACCAGGTTCGCATCTGTGTTAGACACAGCGCGTCCATCTCCCTTGTAACTCTATCTGTAACCGCGTCCTTCGACTCGTACAAGGAACGATCAGTGTGTTCGCCTCGAACCCGCAAGGGACCTCTAACATTGAAATCTCAATCGCGTCTGTGTGCATAGACTCGTACAGGACTCGCACCGGTGCCAGGGCACCGCGTCCGTCCCCTGTGGGTCTCCTACAACTACCTGGGGTGGTTCTTGGGGGTCCCTCGATTCTAGATGCCCTAGACCTAGGTCTAGCCAAACTAAGATTGTGATATTCGATTGTGCTAAACTTATTTTGATAACATTTGACTTGTACATATGTTCCTGACTTCTAATCTCATAAAGAGATTAGTAGAGAGTGTTTATTAATAAATACATATATATTTGATATATATACCTGTGTGGTGTCTTTTCATTTGGTGATTCAAGAGATTGTGTGGTAAAACAAGCTGCTTTACATTCCTTCAAGACTTAGCCTGAAGGCTGCTCTCCACAGCTACCACTAGGATAGCTTTCTATAAAGGTTGTCTTAAACCTATCTACCATAAGAGTCGAATTGTTCTGGTGCAAGGTGTCCACTTTAATTAGTGAACAGCATATACCAGGCCAACTAATCACAAGTGCAGAAAGAAGCAAGAGAGGTGCAGAAAGAAGCAAGAGAGTTGAAAAAGAAGAGAGTGAGGTGCAGAAAGAGGAAGAAATGTGCAGAAAGAGGCAAGTGAGGTGCAGAAAGAGGCAAGAGAGGTGCAGAAAGGGACAAGAGAGGTGCAGAAAGAGGCGAGAGAGGTGCAGAAAGAGGAAGAAAGGTGCAGAAAGAGGCAAGAGAGGTGTAGAAAGAGAAAGAAAGGTGCAGAAAGAGGCAAGAGAGGTATAGAAAGAGGCAAGAGAGGTGCAGAAAGAGGCAAGAGATGTGCAGAAAGAAGAGAGTGAGGTGCAGAAAGAGGCAAGAGAGGTGCAGAAAGAGGCAATAGAGTTGCAGAAAGAGGCAAGAGAGGTGCAGAAAGAGGAAGAGAGGTGCAGAAAGAAAAGTGTGAGCTGCAGAAAGAGGCAAGAGAGGTGCAGAAATGAGGCAAGAGAGGTGTAGAAAGAGGCAAGAGTGGTGCAGAAAGAGGAAGAAAGGTGCAGAAAGAGGCAAGAGAGGTGCAGAAAGAGGCAAGAGTAGAACAGAAAGAGCAAGAGAGGTGCAGATAAGAGGCAAGAGAGGTGCAGAAAGAGGCAAGAGAAGTGCAGAAAGAGGCAAGAGAGGTGCAGAAAGAAAAGAGTGAGCTGCAGAAAGAGGCAAGAGAGGTGCAGAAAGAGGCAAGAGAGGTGCAGAAAGAGGCAAGAGAGGTGCAGAAAGAGGCAAGAGAGGTGCAGAAAGAGGAAGAAAGGTGCAGAAAGAGGCAAGAGAGGTGCAGAAACAGGAAGACAGGTACAGAAAGAAGCAGAGAGAGGTATAGAAAGAGGCTAGAGTGGTACAGAAAGAGGCAATAAAGTGCAGAAAGAGGCAAGAGAGGTGCAGAAAGAAAAGAGTGAGCTGCAGAAAGAGGCAAGAGAGGAGCAGAAAGAGGCAAGAGAGGTGTAGAAAGAGGCAAGAGAGGTGCAGAAAGAAGAAGAAAGGTGCAGAAAGAGGCAAGAGAGGTGCAGAAACAGGAAGACAGGTGCAGAAAGAAGCAGAGAGAGGTATAGAAAGAGGCAAGATTGGTGCAGAAAGAGGCAAGAGAGGTACAGAAAGAAGAGAGTGAGGCGCAGAAAGAGGCAAGAGATGTGCAGAAAGAGGCAAGAGAGATGCAGAAAGAGGCAATAGAAGGGCAGAAATAGGCAAGAGAGGTGAAGAAAGAGGCAAGAGAGCTATATATGTATATATTCAATCTCCTCTCACTCTTACAAGGAAGGAATCAGCACTCGGGTTGTAGTTTGGAAGTATTTAATCTGCAAAGGACGCGATCCATGTGTTTCGGCTCGTCCGAACCTTGATCACGATAGAAGACGTCATTGTAGCTTCCTTATTTAAATGTTCAAATGCCTACAGTTGCCAACATTAACAAAGGACTATATATTACATGAAACCAAAAAGCTGTCGGCCATATTGGCCTGGTCACGATGCAGAAAGAAGCAAGAGAAGTGCAGGAAGAGGCAAGAGAAGTGCAGAAAGAAGCAAGAGAGGTGCAGAAAGAAGCAAGAGAGGTGCAGAAAGAAGCAAGAGAGGTACAGAAAGGGACAAGAGAGGGACAAGAGAGGTGCAGAAAGAAGGAAGAAAGGTGCAGAAAGAGGGGAGAGAGGTGCAGAAAGAGGCAAGAAAGGTGCAGAAAGAGGCAAGAGAGGTGCAGAAAGGGACAAGAGAGGTGCAGAAAGAGGCAAGAGAGGTGCAGAAAGAGGCGAGAGAGGTGCAGAAAGAGGAAGAAAGGTGCAGAAAGAGGCAAGAGAGGTGCAGAAAGAGAAAGAAAGGTGCAGAAAGAGGCAAGAGAGGTATAGAAAGAGGCAAGAGATGTGCAGAAAGAGGTAAGAGATGTGCAGAAAGAAGAGAGTGAGGTGCAGAAAGAGGCAATAGAGGTGCAGAAAGAAGAAGATTGAGGTGCAGAAAGAGGCAAGAGAGGTGCAGAAAGAGGCAAGAGAGGTGTAGAAAGAGGCAAGAGAGGTGCAGAAAGAGGAAGAAATGTGCAGAAAGAGGCAAGAGTGATGCAGAAACAGGAAGACAGGTGCAGAAAGAAGCAAGAGATGTACAGAAAGAGGCAAGAGAGGTGCAGAAAGAGGCAAGAGAGGTGCAGAAAGAGGCAAGAGAGGTTCAGAAAGAGGCACGAGAGGTGCAGAAAGAGGCAAGAGAAGTGCAGAAAGAGAAAAAAGAGGTGCAGAAAGAGGCAAGAGAGGTGCAGAAAGAGGCAAGAGGGGTGTAGAAAGAGTCAAGAGAGTTGCAGAAAGAGTCAAGAGAGGTGCAGAAAGAGGCAAGAGAGGTGCACAAAGAGGCAAGAGAGGTGCAGAAAGAGCTCAGAGAGGTGTAGAAAGAGGCAATAAAGGTGAAGAAAGAGGAAGAAAGGTGCAGAAAGAGGCACAGTCAGGTGCAGTAAGAGGCAAGAGAGAGCGCAGAAAGAGGCAAGAGAGGTGCAGAAAGAGGAAGAAAGGTGCTGAAAGAGGCGGGATAGGTGCAGAAACAGAAAGAAAGGTGCAGAAAGAGGCAAGAGAGGTGCAGAAAGAGACAAGAGAAGTGCAGAAAGAGGAAAAAGAGGTGCAGAAAGAGGCAAGAGAGGTGCAGAAAGAGGCAATAAAGGTGCAGAAATAAGAGAGTGAGGTGCAGAAAGAAGCAACAGAGGTGTAGAAAGAGGCAAGAGAGGTGCAGAAAGAGGCAAGAAAAGTGCATAAAGAGGAAAGAGAGGTGCAGAAAGAGGCAAGAGAGGTGCAGAAAGAAGCCAATAGAGGTGCAAAAATAAGAGAGTGAGGTGCAGAAAGAGGCAAGAGAGGTGCAGAAAGAGGCAAGAGAGGTGCAGAAAGAGGCAAGAGAAGTGCAGAAAGAGGCAAAAAGAGGTGCAGAAAGAGGCAAGAGAGGTGCAGAAAGAAGAAGAGTGAGCTGCAGAAAGAGGCAAGAGAGGTGCAGAAAGAGGCAAGAGAGCTATATATGTATATATTCAATCTCCTCTCACTCTTACAAGGAAGGAATCAGCACTCGGGTTGTAGTTTAGAAGTATTTAATCTGCAAAGGACGCGATCCACGTGATTCGGCTCGTCCGAACCTTGATCACAATAGAAGACGTCATTGTAGCTTCCTTATTTAAATGTACAAATGCCTACAGTTGCCAACATTAACAAAGGACTATATATTACATGAAACCAGAAAGCTGTCGGCCATATTGGCCTGGTCACGATGCAGAAAGAAGCAAGAGAAATGCAGGAAGAGGCAAGAAAAGTGCAGAAAGAAGCAAGAGAGTTGCAAAAAGAGGAAAAAAGGTACAGAAAGAAGCAGGAGAATTGATGAAAGAGGCAAGAGAAGTGCAGAAAGAAGCAAGAGAGGTGCAGAAAGAAGCAAGAGAGGTGCAGAAAGAAGCAAGAGAGGTGCAGAAAGGGACAAGAGAGGTGCAGAAAGAGGCGAGAGAGGTGCAGAAAGAGGAAGAAAGGTGCAGAAAGAGGCAAGAGAGGAGTAGAAAGAGAAAGAAAGGTGCAGAAAGAGGCAAGAGAGGTATAGAAAGGGGCAAGAGAGGTGCAGAAAGAGGCAAGAGAGGTGCAGAAAGAGGCGAGAGAGGTGCAGAAAGAGGAAGAAAGGTACAGAAAGAGGCAAGAGAGGTGCAGAAAGAGAAAGAAAGGTGCAGAAAGAGGCAAGAGGTATAGACAGAGGCAAGAGATGTGCAGAAAGAGGTAAGAGATGTGCAAAAAGAAGAGAGTGAGGTGCAGAAAGAGGCAATAGAGGTGCAGAAAGAAAAGATTGAGCTGCAGAAAGAGGCAAGAGAGGTACAGAAAGAGGCAAGAGAGGTGTAGAAAGAGGCAAGAGAGGTGCAGAAAGAGGAAGAAATGTGCAGAAAGAGGCAAGAGTGATGCAGAAACAGGAAGACAGGTGCAGAAAGAAGCAGAGATGTACAGAAAGAGGCAAGAGAGGTGCAGAAAGAGGCAAGAGAGGTGCAGAAAGAGGCAAGAGAGGTTCAGAAAGAGGCACAAGAGGTGCAGAAAGAGGCAAGAGAAGTGCAGAAAGAGAAAAAAGAGGTGCAGAAAGAGGCAAAAGAGGTGCAGAAAGAGGCAAGAGGGGTGTAGAAAGAGTCAAGAGAGTTGCAGAAAGAGGCAAGAGAGGTGCAGAAAGGCAAGAGAGGTGCAGAAAGAGGCAAGAGAGGTGCAAAAAGAGCTCAGAGAGGTATAGAAGGAGGCAAGAGAGGTGAAGAAAGAGGAAGAAAGGTGCAGATAGAGGCACGTCAGGTGCAGTAAGAGGCAAGAGGAGCGCAGAAAGAGGCAAGAGAGGTGCAGAAAGAGGAAGAAAGGTACAGAAAGTGGCAAGAGAGGTGCAGAAAGAGAAAGAAAGGTGCAGAAAGAGGCAAGAGAGGTGCAGAAAGAGGCAAGAGAAGTGCAGAAAGAGGAAAAAGAGGTGCAGAAAGAGGCAAGAGAGGTGCAGAAAGAGGCAATAAAGGTGCAAAAATAAGAGAGTGAGGTGCAGAAAGAGGCAAGAGAGGTGCAGAAAGAGGCAAGAGAGGTGCAGAAAGAGGCAAGAGAAGTGCAGAAAGAGGAAAAAGAGGTGCAGAAAGAGGCAAGAGAGGTGCAGAAAGAGGCAATAGAGGTGCAAAAATAAGAGAGTGAGGTGCAGAAAGAGGCAAGAGAGGTGCAGAAAGAGGCAAGAGAGGTGCAGAAAGAGGAAAAAGAGGTGCAGAAAGAGGCATGAGAGGTGCAGAAAGAAAAGAGTGAGCTGCAGAAAGAGGCAAGAGAGGTGCAGAAAGAGGCAAGAGAGCTATATATGTATATATTCAATCTCCTCTCACTCTTACAAGGAAGGAATCAGCACTCGGGTTGTAGTTTGGAAGTATTTAATCTGCAAAGGACGCGATCCACGTGTTTCGGCTCGTCCGAACCTTGATCACAATAGAAGACGTCATTGTAGCTTCCTTATTTAAATGTACAAATGCCTACAGTTGCCAACATTAACAAAGGACTATATATTACATGAAACCAAAAAGCTGTCGGCCATATTGGCCTGGTCACGATGCAGAAAGAAGCAAGAGAAGTGCAGGAAGAGGCAAGAAAAGTGCAGAAAGAAGCAAGAGAGTTGCAAAAAGAGGAAAAAAGGTACAGAAAGAAGCAGGAGAATTGATGAAAGAGGCAAGAGAAGTGCAGAAAGAAGCAAGAGAGGTGCAGAAAGAAGCAAGAGAGGTGCAGAAAGAAGCAAGAGAGGTACAGAAAGGGACAAGAGAGGTGCAGAAAGAGGCAGAGATGTGCAGAAAGAGGCGAGAGAGGTGCAGAAAGAGGAAGAAAGGTGCATAAAGAGGCAAGAGAGGTGCAGAAAGAGAAAGAAAGGTGCAGAAAGAGAAAGAAAGGTGCAGAAATAGGCAAGAGAGGTATAGAAGGAGGCAAGAGAGGTGCAGAAAGAGGCAAGAGATGTGCAGAAAGAAGAGAGTGAGGTGCAGAAAGAGGCAAGAGAGGTGCAGAAAGAGGCAAGGGAGGTGTAGAAAGAGGCAAGAGAGGTGTAGAAAGAGGCAATAGAGGTGCAGAAAGAAAATAGTGAGCTCCAGAAAGAGGCAAGAGAGGGGCAGAAAGAAGCAAGAGAAGTGCAGGAAGAGGCAAGAAAAGTGCAGAAAGAAGCAAGAGAGGTGCAAAAAGAGGAAAGAATGTACAGAAAGAAGCAGGAGAAGTGAAGAAAGAGGCAAGAGAGGTGCAGAAAGAGGAAGAAATGTACAGAAAGAGGCAAGTGAGGTGCAGAAAGAGGCAAGAGAGGTGCAGAAAGAGGCAAGAGAGGTGCAGAAAGAGGCAAGAGAGGTGCAGAAAGAGGCAAGAGATGTGCAGAAAGAAGAGAGTGATATGCGGAAAGAGGCAAGAGAGGTGCAGAAAGAGGCAAGGGAGGTGTAGAAAGAGGCAAGAGAGGTGTAGAAAGAGGCAAGAGAGGTGCAGAAAGAGGCAAGAGAGGTGCAGAAAGAAAAGAGTGAGCTGCAGAAAGAAGCAAGAGAAGTGCAGGAAGAGGCAAGAAAAGTGCAGAAAGAAGCAAGAGAGGTGCAAAAAGAGGAAAAAAGGTACAGAAAGAAGCAGGAGAAGTGATGAAAGAGGCAAGAGAGGTGCAGAAAGAAGCAAGAGAAGTGCAGAATGAAGAAAGAGAGGCGCAGAAAGAAGCAAGAGAGTTGAATAAGAAGAGAGTGAGGTGCAGAAAGAAGAAGAAATGTACAGAAAGAGGCAAGTGAAGTGCAGAAAGAGGCAAGAGAGGTACAGAAAGGGACAAGAGAGGTGCAGAAAGAGGCGAGAGTAGTACAGAAAGAGGAAGAAAGGTACAGAAAGAGGTAAGAGAGGTGCAGAAAGAGAAAGAAAGGTGTAGAAAGAGTAAAGAGAGGTGTAGGAGAGTAGGATCTGCTTCACATGGGTACCCCCACTTTTTGCTGATGCTTCACTGTTTTTCGACCTTAGTCTGGCTGGGGCCCTGCTAATCAGAACCCCAGCCTAGCTGCTTCCTCTTTAAAATGGTTTCCATGTGCATTATGCAAATCTCTGATTGGAATCTGGAGTGCCCTTATAAGTCCCTAGTATATGGTATACTATGTACCCAGGGCATAGGTACCTCAGAGGCCTACCAGGGGCTGCAGCATGTATTGTGCCACCCCTGGAAGGCCATCCAAATGACACCATAGGTCTGCTACTGCAGCCTGGGTAAGGTGGTGCATGCACCCCTTACTGTGATATAGGCTACCTATATCACTACATACATACACACATATAAACCTATAAGTCACTCCTATGGCAGGCCTTATCAATCCTGAAGGCAGAGTGCGTGGTTCCTATGTGAGAGTGTGCCCCTGCATGAGCTGGGCCCCTCTGCAGCGTTCGGAGACCCTTCTCTGATGCTGTTTGTAGTGCAGCCCGACCATATACTCTTAAGCGCATTATAACCTCGCGTTAAATGCTAACTTTGGGATGGCTGCACGGAAACATGTCGTGTTTGGTGTCAAACATCTTGGAATACTACCCCCCGCCAGTTCTGGCGGCGGGGGTAGCATTCCACCCTTCTAGAGGGAGAGACATGTACACACCGGTATACCCGGTACTGACTTTCCAGAGCCCTGGCATCACAAAATGGATGCCGCTGCCACAGACACGAGTCTGGCCTCCTGCTGCTGACCGAAACTCCGGCAGGGGAGGCCTGGACAATAGGTTTCCTGTCCCAGGGAGGTGTAACCACCTCCCCAGACAGGATAGTGTGTATTGGTGCTGGGCGGGAGCACTCTCTGGTGCTTTGAAGTCCTGCACTGGGGGCACATTTGGTGTCCCTGTGCATACCCCAGTTCAAACCGGCTCAGGGGCTTCCAGCCCCTGCTCTGGCGCGAAACTGGACAAAGGGAAAGGGGTGTAACCACCCCTCTGCCCTGACCCTCCCATAGGTGGGGCCACAGAGTATGTCCAACCCCCTACCTTAGTATAAGTATGGGACCCCAGTCCTTAGGACTTTAGATTTACCTGGACGAAACTATGACACAGAATCCTGGACCTTCGATGCACTACTTTAAGATTAGAGGACTGAAGAATCTCCCTTGGGGTCAAGGAGTGACTCCCCTGCTTGGCAGGCACCAAAGAAGCAATTGTCCGGTCTGCATCGCTGAAGCTCCCGACGGACGCCGAAGTCTTTGCATCACCAGATGTAGATTTCCAGACTTCCCCGAGGCTGCCCTGAGTCCCCAGCAAAGCTGAGGCCCGTAGCTGTCGTGGGTAACGTGGATCCGTGACCCCTGGACACCGATCGCATTTGCAAGTGCATCCTCTTCTGGGTCTCCCACAAAGTCGTGCTTTGGGCTTCGAGTAGCCCCAGCCTCCAGCACCAACTGCACCGAAGATCACTGGCCTCCACTCCACGAGTGTCCTGTGAGCCAGCTCCACGTGCATCGACTCGAGGCTCCTTTGCGGTTGCTAGTCCATTGGCTAGTACGCCCTCCCGAAGGCCAATCTTCTTCTGCTTGGGCTCCCTGATTGCTCCAGGTGTGCCCTGACTTACCCTCGCTGGGTGAGTTCCACAGACCTTGCTGGTCTGCAACATCGTCCTTCTTCCATTTCCACGAGACTTGCCGTTGCCAAGGCTTGTTGGGTTCAATCCGGTTGCCGACAACCCTGCAATCGACAGACGTCGTGGGTAGCTCGAATCCAGCTCCTGGTCATCGACGACGCCTCCTGGACCTCGTGGCTGAAGAGTCAAGACGATCGTCAACCTACCTGAAGCACTCAACATCGGTGGGCATCTGCTCATCGCCTTCCTGGTCACTGGCTAGTGACCCAGACTCTGTCCCCTCTGCTTTCAGGTTCTTCAGATCTTCGATCCACCTTTGGATCCACCCGAACACTTTCGAATTGGCCGCCAGCAGCACTTTGCAGCAGATCGCCATTGAAAGCGACAACGAAACCCGACCCCGAAAGACACCTATGCACCCGGCTCCCCTGGGTGAGGTAACTCGAGTACTCCGGTGCTCCCGTGGGTATTGACACTAGAACAGCCTAGTTCTCAAAGGGTTTGCTCCAAGTCCTCCGCTAAGTGTCCCTTTTCTTTTAAATTCAAATCGCGACTTTCCCCATAGAAGTTAACGGCGATTCGCGGCTGTGTTCATACACTGCACGCGTCCCCGTGGGTCCCCTGTGTCACTACCTTGGGTGGTTCCGTGGGGTCCAAGCACTTCTACAGGTTCTAGGCCCTGTGTCTAGCTCAGTCGTGGTTCTTATACCACTTTATTGGTATATGGTTTGGTACGCCCCTAGGGCTCAAACGTGTATTTGTGCTATTACTGTAGATAACTAACTTATAATTTATGTACTTCGAACTCTAGCCTCATAAAGAGACTAGAGGGGTGTGTTTAGCAATAAATACATATATTTTGAATATATACCTGGTGTGGTCCTCTTTCATTTGGTCACTCAAGAGATTATAGACTGGTAAAACAAGCTGCTTTACATTCCTTCAAGACTTAGCCTGAAGGCTGCTCTCCATAGCTACCACTAGGATAGCTTTCAATAAAGGTTGTCTTTAACCTATCTCCAATAAGGGGTTGTTTGGACTGGTGCAAGGTGCCCACTATAATTAGTGGACAGCATATGCCAGGCCAACTTCTCACATTGGTGTGCAGCGTGTGGGATTCCAGCTTGCTATTGTTTTACCAGATAATCTCAATTGAATTGATCAACTGAAAACCACTAAGGGTACCTAAGGTACATATAAATCAAGCTTAGTAATACAGTAAGTTCTACTGAACTTAGAGTTGTGTGTTAAGGGATAGCACACACTTTCTACAACTCAAGAGAGTTTAGTAGGCCACACTAGAGTAGGTAGTGCATACACCACACCACCCTCACTAGTAATGTCTTCAAAGCCAGGACCCAGTGAGTCCTCGCCAGAAGCCAGTGGGCTTCTTCCCTCCAAGTATGATAAACTCCCATTCTTGGAATTGAGAGCATTATGCAATACTAGGAAGTTGAAGGCAGGCAAAAGTGCCAGCACCCAACACCTCAGGGAGGTGTTACTAGCTGATGATCTCAGCAGACCCATAGGGTCTGAAGGGGTAGGTAAAGAGGGTGGGGCAGAAGATGAGGAAGGGGCCAGGGGTGAAGAAACCCAGGCCCCCCCCCTCTGAAACTGGCCAAGAAGGTGAAAATGACCTTGTCCTGGAGAACCCAATTCCTCCTGTGGAGGAGGAGGAGGAGGATCAGACTGACCTCCCCTTTGTCCCCCCAGGAAGAGTTCTGAGTGTGCCCAGAAGGTCTAGGTCGCCTTCTCAGGAGTCTAACCACTCTGACACCTCAATAGGGACCTCTGTCTCCTCTCATAGGAGGGAATCCTCTCATGAGAGGAGGAAGAGACTGATTCAGTATGAGCAAGCCCAGCTTGAACTCAGAAAACAGCAATTGGCTATAGACAGGGAGTCCCTAGATCTCTATAGAGAGAGACAAAAGTTGGGACTAGAGTCCCATGGTGGCAGCAGTTTACCCAAAGATAGGGAAAGGTCTTATGACCATAGAAACCTGAGCAAGATTGTCCCTCCCTACCAGAGTGGGGATGACATCCACAAATGGATAACTGCTCTAGAGAGGGCCTGTAAAGTACAGAGGGTCCCTCAGGAGCAGTGGGCAGCAATCTTGTGGCTCTCCTTTGCAGACAAAGGTAGAGACAAGCTCCTCACTGTTAGAGAGGAGGATGCTGATAATTACAAAGTCTTGAAGAGTGCTCTAATTGATGGGTTTGGCCTAACCACTGAACCATACAGGTTAAAGTTCAGGGATACCCAAAAGCACAGACTCAAGACTGGGTGGACTTTGTTAATTGTTCTGCCAAGGCTCTGGAAGGTTGGTTATTGGGCAGTAAGGTATGTGACTTCACAGGATTGTACAATCTTATCATGAGGGAGCAGATCCTTAACAATTGTCAAAATCAGCTGTTGCATCAGCACCTGGTGGACTCTGATCTGACCTCTCCCCAAGAATTGGGAAAGAAGGCAGACAAATGGGTCAGAACCAGGGTGAGGCAGAAGGTACAGAACCAAGGTGGTGACCCTAAGAAGCAAGATTCGAAAACCTCTGATAAGGGTGGGGAGAAGGGTAAAGATCAAAAGTCTTCACAAGGCCCCCAAAAATCTTCTTCAGGTGGGGATTCACAGTCTAACAAAGGGAAAGGCCAAAGGAAACCATGGTGCAAGGTCTGTAAGCAAAAGACCCACTGGACCAGTGATTGCACCAAGTCCAAAGACTCTACTCCAGCCCCCACCAATGCCCCTAAGGCACCTGCTCCCCCTAGTGCAGTTACAGTTGGTGGTGGGACTACACAAGCCAAGGGTTTAGTAGGGTTGACCCTGGGTAAGGAGATGAGCTCTGACCTAGTCAGAGAACTCACTCAGGCTGACCTAGTCTGTGATGGAGGCATGGATATGACCTCCTCTGTGAGTCCCAGTAATCTGGGCAAGTACAGGCAACAGCCCTTAATCAATGGAAAAGAGGCTTTGGCATTTAGGGACACAGGGGCAAGTGTCACCATGGTGACACAAGACCTTGTGAATCCTGGGCAGATTATACTTGGTGAAATGTACCAAGTGACCAATGCTAGCAACGTCAGAACAGACCATACTCTGGCAGTTGTTAACTTCTCCTGGGGAGGGGTAACTGGCCTTAAGAAGGTTGTGGTAAGTGCAGACCTACCTGTTGAATGCTTGCTTAGCAATGACTTAGAAACTTCAGCTTGGGCAGAAGTGGAGCTCAGGACCCATGCAGAAATGCTGGGCATCCCTGCAGATGTGTTTGCTGTGACCAGGTCACAAGCCAAAATGTCTAACACTGAACAGGCCTTGGATTCTGGAATAATGGACCAAGTGCCCTCCAAGAAGAGGAGTAGTAGGGTAAAGGCAGTGCCTTCCCGCTTGGCTCAGAAGGAAGATCAGTCTCTTGAGGGGGATGATCTCAGTCCTGAGGAAGGAACTGTCCCAGAGGAGCTTGAACTTGACCAGGTTGAGTTCTTGGGGACAGGGTGCCCTTCCAGGGCAGATCTGAGCCAGGAGCAGCAGAGCTGCCCCTCTCTTGAACCCCTCAGACAGCAAGCTGCTGCTGAGGCTGCTGGGAAAGCTAGTGGTCCCCATACTGTGTATTGGGATGATGGACTCTTGTACTCAGAGTGTAGAGACCCCAAGCCTGGTGCCACCAGGAGGTTGGTTATACCTCTGAAGTTCAGGGGCTTCCTATTGACCCTAGCCCATGACATTCCCTTAGCAGGTCACCTGGGCCAGAACAAGACTTGGGACAGAATTGTCCCTCACTTTCACTGGCCCCACATGTCTGAAGACACCAAGGAGTTTTGTCGCTCCTGTGTAACCTGCCAGGCCAGTGGCAAGGCAGGTGGCACTACAAAGGCCCCCTGATACCACTACCTGTGGTGGGGGTTCCCTTTGAAAGGGTGGGGATTGACATTGTTGGTCCCATGGATCCCCAAACAGCATCTGGGCACAGGTTTATCCTGGTGGTAGTGGATCATGCCACCAGGTACCCAGAGGCTATTCCCCTTAGGACCACTACAGCACCTGTGGTGGCATGAGCCCTCCTGGGAATTTTCTCAAGAGTGGGCTTCCCTAAGGAGGTTGTATCAGACAGGGGTGCTAACTTTATGTCTGGATACTTAAAAGCAATGTGGAAGGAGTGTGGAGTGACTTACAAGTTCACCACACCCTATCACCCACAATGCAACGGTTTAGTTGAGAGATTCAACAAAACCTTGAAGGGCATGATTAAAGGGCTCCCAGAAAAGCTTAGGCGAAGATGGGACATACTCTTGCCCTGCCTTTTATTTGCATACAGGGAGGTGCCTCAAAAGGGGTTGGCTACAGCCCTTTTGAACTTTTGTTTGGTCACCCTGTCAGGGGTCCATTGTGCTTGGTGAAGGAAGGATGGGAGTTACCTCTCAAGCCCCCAAAGCAAGACATAGTGGACTATGTACTTGGTCTCCGCTCCCGGATGGCTGAGTATATGAAAAGGCAACTAAAAACCTTGAGGCTAGCCAGGAACTTCAAAAAGCCTGGCATGACCAAAGGCTGTACTGACTGTTTACCAGCCAGGACAGAAGGTATGGGTGTTGGAGCCAGTGGCCCCAGCAGCTCTCCAAGACAAATGGAGTGGACCCCATACCATTGTTGAACAGAAGGGTGAGGTTACCTATTTGGTGGACCTAGGAACACCCAGGAGTCCCCACAGGGTTCTCCATGTCAACAGGTTAAAACCATATGTGGACAGGGCAGACATGGGCTTGCTCATGGCTACTGATGAGGGACAGGAGGAAGAGAGTGACCCACTCCCTGACCTGCTCTCACAGAACCCTGATGATGGGTCAGTGGATGTGTGAGAAGTTGGCCTGGCATATGCTGTCCACTAATTATAGTGGGCACCTTGCACTAGTCCAAACAACCCCTTAATGGAGATAGGTTAAAGACAACCTTTATTGAAAGCTATCCTAGTGGTAGCTATGGAGAGCAGCCTTCAGGCTAAGTCTTGAAGGAATGTAAAGCAGCTTGTTTTACCAGTCTATAATCTCTTGAGTGACCAAATGAAAGAGGACCACACCAGGTATATATTCAAAATATATGTATTTATTACTAAACACACCCCTCTAGTCTCTTTATGAGGCTAGAGTTCGAAGTACATATGTTACGAGTTAGTTATCTACAGTAATAGCACAAATACACGTTTGAGCCCCAGGGGCGTACCAAACCATATACCAATAAAGTGGTATAAGAACCACGACTGAGCTAGACACAAGGCCTAGAGCCTGTAGAAGTGCTTGGACCACAAGGAACCACCCAAGGCAGTGACACAGGGGACCCACGGGGGACGCGTGCAGTGTATGAACACAGCCGCGAACCACCGTTAACTTCTATGGGGAAAGTCGCGATTAGAATTTAAAAGAAAAGGGACACTTAGAGGAGGACTTGGAGCAAACCCTTTGAGAACTAGGCTGTTCTAGTGTCAATACCCACGGGAGCACCGGAGTACTCGAGTTACCTCACCCAGGGAAGCCGGGTGCATAGGTGTCTTTCGGGGTCGGGTTTCGTCGTCGCTTTCAATGGCGATCTGCTGCAAAGTGCTGCTGGCGACCAAGTCGAAAGTGTTCGGGTGGATCCAAAGGTGGATCGAAGATCTGAAGAACCTGAAAGCAGAGGGGACAGAGTCTGGGTCACTAGCCAGTGACCAGGAAGGCGATGAGCAGATGCCCACCGATGTCGAGTGCTTCAGGTAGGTTGACGGTCATCTTGACTCTTCAGCCACGAGGTCCAGGAGGCGTCGACGACAACCAGGAGCTGGATTCGAGCTGTCCCACGACGTTTGTCGATTGCAGGGGTGTCGGCGACCGGATTGGACCCAACAAGCCTTGGCAACGGCAAGTCTCGTGGAAATAGACAGAAGGATGATGTTGCAGACCAGCAAGGTCTGGGAGACTCACCCAGCGAGGATAAGTCAGGGCACACCTGGAGCAACCAGGGAGCCCAAGCAGAAAAAGATTGGCCTTCGTGAGGGCCTACTAGCCAACGGACTAGCGACCGCGAAGGAGCCTCGAGACGGTGCACGTGGAGCTGGCTCACAGGACACTCGTGGAGTGTAGGCCAGTGATCTTCGGTGCAGTTGGTGTTGGAGGCTGGGGCTACTCGGAGCCCAAAGCACGACTTCGTGGGAGACCCAGAAGAGGATGCACTTGCAAATGCGTTTGGTGTCCAGGGGTCACGGTTCCACGTTACCCACAACAGCTACGGGCCTCAGCTTTGCTGGGGACTCAGGGCAGCCTCGGGGAAGTCTGGAAATCCACCTCTGGTGATGCAAAGACTTCGGCGTCCGACGGGAGCTTCAGCGATGCAGACCGGACAATTGCTTCTTTGGTGCCTGCCAAGCAGGGGAGTCACTCCTTGACCCCAAGGGAGATTCTTCAGTCCTCTAATCTTAAAGTAGAGCGTCGAAGGTCCAGGATTCTGTATCAGAGTTTCGTCCAGGTAAATCTAAAGTCCTAAGGACTGGGTTCCCCTACTTATACTAAGGTAGGAGGTTGGACATACTCTGTGGCCCCACCTATGGGAGGGCCAGGGCAGAGGGGTGGTTACACCCCTTTCCCTTTGTCCAGTTTCACGCCAGAGCAGGGGCTGGAAGCCCCTGAGCCGGTTTGAACTGGGGTATGCACAGGGACACCAAATGTGCCCCCAGTGCAGGACTTCAAAGCACCAGAGAGTGCTCCCGCCCAGCCCCAATACACACTATCCTGTCTGGGGAGGTGGTCACACCTCCCTGGGACAGGAAACCTATTGTCCAGGCCTCCCCTGCCAGAGTTTCGGTCAGCAGCAGGAGGCCAGACTCGTGTCTGTGGCAGCGGCATCCATTTTGTGATGCCAGGGCTCTGGAAAGTCAGTACCGGGCATACCGGTGTGTACATGTCTTTCCCTCTAGAAGGGTGGAATGCTACCCCCGCCGCCAGAACTGGCGGGGGGTAGTATTCCAAGATGTTTGACACCAAACACGACATGTTTCCGTGCAGCCATCCCAAAGTTAGCATTTAACGCGAGGTTATAATGCGCTTAAGAGTATATGGTCAGGCTGCACTACAAACAGCATCAGAGAAGGGTCTCCGAACGCTGCAGAGGGGCCCTGCTCATGCAGGGGCACCCTCTCACATAGGAACCACGCACTCTGCCTTCAGGATTGATAAGGCCTGCCATAGGAGTGACTTATAGGTTTATATGTGTGTATGTATGTAGTGATATAGGTAGCCTATATCACAGTAAGGAGTGCATGCACCACCTTACCCAGGCTGCAGTAGCAGACCTGTGGTGTCAGTTTGGATGGCCTTCCAGGGGTGGCACAATACATGCTGCAGCCCCTGGTAGGCCTCTGAGGTACCTATGCCCTGGGTACATAGTATACCATATACTAGGGACTTATAAGGGCACTCCAGACTCCAATCAGAGATGTGCCTAAGGCACATGGAAACCATTTTATAGAGGAAGCAGATAGACTGGGGCCCTGAATAGCAGGATCCCAGTCCAACTAAGTCATAAACCAGCAAAACACCAGGAAAAAAGTGGGGGCAACCATATAGTCAGATTCCACCTTCCTACATAACCCCCCAAACGAAAGGAGATAAGGCTAACCTTGGCCAGTTGAGCCTTTATTGACTAAGTGGCCATATAAGGAAGCACCTGCACTAGCATGGTTGCCCCCTATCTTATGGTCCACTAAGCAATCCCTCACCCTCAGGGTATGAGAGGGTCTCCACCATGGGGAATTACTACCTGTGGTGTGCTTTGGTAAAGTACAAGGCTGGTGAGGTGTCTGAGAAGGGAAGTGAGGCCCTAGGAAGGTTGGTCTCAGCTTCCTCAGATCACTGGTCACCATGTATGCCTCTCTTTCCATGACTGAGTTGCACTGTGCTCTAAGGGTCAACCTTTGGCTGCCTACAGCTGGGGGTTGGGTCCCTTTGGATGGACCACTGGAGGGACATGGCAGGTTTGGAACCTTTTGGTCCCAGGTTTGCCCTTGCCTAACAGAGTCCTTCTGGGGAGGTCCCTACACAAAGGTATGGGGGATCCCTCAGTGTGTTGAGGAATTTTCACCTGGCTAGGGCTACTAGACTGGGTGCCCCTAATCTGCTGATGGGGGGTTCCTCTGGACAGGGGGCCCTGGGGGTCCACTGACCTCCCTGACCTCTGCAGCCCTGGGCTGACTGAGGCAGGGTAGAGAGGGGCAGGCTACCTGCTCCAGACTGGGTACCACCTTGGAAGGGTCCTCTGCCATCAGGGGTGTGGCCAGGCCAGGCCTGACTACCTCTGGGGCAGTTCCTTCACTAGGGGTAGGGTCAGTTCCCTGAGGAGGCTGACCCTTACCTACTGCCTGGAGGGAAGAAGACTTTTCTTCAACCCTTGTGCTCTCTTTTGGGGGAGAGTGGGCCATTCTTCCAGGCTCCACATCTCCAAAATTTCCCTGGGCTGGGGCTGTGGCCATCACAGCCCCACTAACTTTACAGGGACGCCCAGCATTCTCAGATGGGTTTGGTGTTCAACTTCAGCCCAGGCTGAAATTTCCAGATCATTGCCCATCAGGCAATCTACAGGCAAGGTTGGGGACACTGCCACTCTTTTGGGCCTGTGACCCCTTCCCAGCTGAGATTGACTATGGCCATGGGGTGATCTGTCCTGACACCATCAATGTTGGTCACCTGGTATTTAAACTCAGGTAAAAGCTGGTGAGGGGGACTAGGTTCCCTGCCACCATGGTGACACTAGCCCCTGTGTCCCTAAATGCCACAGCTTTCTGACCATTAATTATTGGCTCCAGTCTGTACCTGCCCAATGCATTGGGACCCATGGTAAAGGTGGCAAATCCTACACCACCATCAGAGTCAGAGGAGTCTGTGGAGGGGGTCCTGTCTAAACTAGGGCCCACCTCTGTTCCTCTTGCAAAAGCACCTAACTTTTGGGTACACTACTCCCAACTGGAGGATTACTACTGGTAGTACCAGGAGGGGTGGTAGTAGTTGTTGGAGGAACATTTTCTTTATTGCCAATCCTGGGGCAACTGGGATCAGTTTTCCAGTGTCCAGGCTTTTTACAGACATGGCAATAGGGTTTCTTTTCAGGAGAGGAAGGAGTTTGGGACCCACCCCCAGAAGAGGACTTTTGGGGCCCTGTAGTGGATTTATCCTTAGATTTATCCCCACCTTTCTCTTGGGACTTGGTAGAATCTTTCTTCTGGTCACCACCCTGATTCTTAGTCTTTACTCTGGTTCTGACCCATTTGTCTGCCTTCTTTCCCAATTCTTGGGGAGAGGTCAGATCAGAGTCCACCAGGTACTGGTGTAAAAGCTGGTTTTGACAATTATTAAGGATCTGCTCCCTCATAATCAAATTGTACAATCCTAAAAAGTCATGCACCTTGTTGCCATGTATCCAACCTTCCAGAGCCTTAGTAGCACAATCTACAAAATCAACCCAGTCTTGAGTCTGAGCCTTTTGGGTGTCTCTGAACTTCAACCTATACTGTTCAGTGGTTAGGCCAAACCCATCTATCAGAGCACTCTTCAAGACTTTGTAATTGTCAGCATCCTCCTCTCTAACAGTGAGGAGCTTATCTCTACCTTTGTCTGCAAAGGAGAGCCACAAGATTGCTGCCCACTGCTCCTGAGGGACCCTCTGTACTTTACAGGCCCTCTCTAGAGCAGTTATCCATTTGTGGATATCATCCCCACTCTGGTAGGGAGGGACAATCTTGCTCAGGTTTCTATGGTCATAAGACCTTTCCCTATCTTTGGGGAAACTGCTGCCACCATGGGACTCTAGTCCCAACTTTTGTCTCTCTCTATAGAGATCTAGGGACTCCCTGTCTATAGCCAATTGCTGTTTCCTGAGTTCAAGCTGAGTTTGCTCATATTGAATCAGTCTCTTTCTCCTCTCATGAGAGGATTCCCTCCTATGAGAGGAGACAGAGGTCCCTATTGAGGTGTCAGAGTGGTTAGACTCCTGAGAAGGAGACCTAGACCTTCTGGGCACACTCAGAACTCTTCCTGAGGGGACAAAGGGAAGGTCAGTCTGATCCTCTCCCTCCTCCTCCTCCACAGGAGGAATTGGATTCTCCAGGACAAGGTCATTTTCACCTTCCTGGCCAGTTTCAGAGGGGGGCCTGGGTTTCTTCACCCCTGGCCCCTTCCTCATCTTCTGCCCCACCCTCTCTGCCTACCCCTTCAGACCCTAGGGGCCTGCTGAGATCATCAGCTAGTAACACCTCCCTGAGGTGTTGGGTGCTGGCACTTTTGCCTGTCTTCAACTTCCTAGTAGTGCATAATGCTCTCAATTCCAAGAATGGGAGTTTATCATACTTGGAGGGAAGAAGCCCACTGGCTTCTGGCAAGGACTCACTGGGTCCTGGCTTTGAAGACATTACTAGTGAGGTGTGGTGTATGCACTACCTACTCTAGTGTGGCCTACTAAACTCTCTTGAGTTGTAGAAAGGGTGTGCTGTCCCTTAACACACAACTCTAAGTTCAGTAGAACTTACTGTATTACTAAGCTTGATTTATATGTACCTTAGGTACCCTTAGTGGTTTTCAGTTGATCAATTCAATTGAGATTATCTGGTAAAACAATAGCAAGCTGGAATCCCACACGCTGCACACCAATGTGAGAAGTTGGCCTGGCATATGCTGTCCACTAATTATAGTGGGCACCTTGCACCAGTCCAAACAACCCCTTATTGGAGATAGGTTAAAGACAACCTTTATTGAAAGCTATCCTAGTGGTAGCTATGGAGAGCAGCCTTCAGGCTAAGTCTTGAAGGAATGTAAAGCAGCTTGTTTTACCAGTCTATAATCTCTTGAGTGACCAAATGAAAGAGGACCACACCAGGTATATATTCAAAATATATGTATTTATTACTAAACACACCCCTCTAGTCTCTTTATGAGGCTAGAGTTCGAAATACATACGTTACGAGTTAGTTATCTACAGTAATAGCACAAATACACGTTTGAGCCCCAGGGGCGTACCAAACCATATACCAATAAAGTGGAATAAGAACCACGACTGAGCTAGACACAAGGCCTAGAGCCTGTAGAAGTGCTTGGACCACAAGGAACCACCCAAGGCAGTGACACAGGGGACCCACGGGGACGCGTGCAGTGTATGAACACAGCCGCGAACCACCGTTAACTTCTATGGGGAAAGTCGCGATTAGAATTTAAAAGAAAAGGGACACTTAGAGGAGGACTTGGAGCAAACCCTTTGAGAACTAGGCTGTTCTAGTGTCAATACCCACAGGAGCACCGGAGTACTCGAGTTACCTCACCCAGGGAAGCCGGGTGCATAGGTGTCTTTCGGGGTCGGGTTTCGTCGTCGCTTTCAATGGCGATCTGCTGCAAAGTGCTGCTGGCGACCAAGTCGAAAGTGTTCGGGTGGATCCAAAGGTGGATCGAAGATCTGAAGAACCTGAAAGCAGAGGGGACAGAGTCTGGGTCACTAGCCAGTGACCAGGAAGGCGATGAGCAGATGCCCACCGATGTCGAGTGCTTCAGGTAGGTTGATGGTCGTCTTGACTCTTCAGCCACGAGGTCCAGGAGGCGTCGACGACAACCAGGAGCTGGATTCGAGCTGCCCCACGACGTCTGTCGATTGCAGGGGTGTCGGCGACCGGATTGGACCCAACAAGCCTTAGCAACGGCAAGTCTCGTAGAAATAGAAGAAGGACGATGTTGCAGAACAGCAAGGTCTGGGAGACTCACCCAGCAAGGATAAGTCAGGGCACACCTGGAGCAACCAGGGAGCCCAAGCAGAAAAAGATTGGCCTTCGTGAGGGCCTACTAGCCAACGGACTAGCGACCGCGAAGGAGCCTCGAGACGGTGCACGTGGAGCTGGCTCACAGGACACTCGTGGAGTGGAGGCCAGTGATCTTCGGTGCAGTTGGTGCTGGAGACTGGGGCTACTGAGAGCCCAAAGCATGACTTCGTGGGAGACCCAGAAGAGGATGCACTTGCAAATGCGTTCGGTGTCCAGGGGTCACGGTTCCACGTTACCCACAACAGCTACGGGCCTCAGCTTTGCTGGGGACTCAGGGCAGCCTCGGGGAAGTCTGGAAATCCACCTCTGGTGATGCAAAGACTTCGGCGTCCGACGGGAGCTTCAGCGATGCAGACCGGACAATTGCTTCTTTGGTGCCTGCCAAGCAGGGGAGTCACTCCTTGACCCCAAGGGAGATTCTTCAGTCCTCTAATCTTAAAGTAGAGCATCGAAGGTCCAGGATTCTGTATCAGAGTTTCGTCCAGGTAAATCTAAAGTCCTAAGGACTGGGCTCCCCTACTTATACTAAGGTAGGAGGTTGGACATACTCTGTGGCCCCACCTATGGGAGGGCCAGGGCAGAGGGGTGGTTACACCCTTTCCCTTTGTCCAGTTTCGCGCCAGAGCAGGGGCTGGAAGCCCCTGAGCCGGTTTGAACTGGGGTATGCACAGGGACACCAAATGTGCCCCCAGTGCAGGACTTCAAAGCACCAGAGAGTGCTCCCGCCCAGCCCCAATACACACTATCCTGTCTGGGGAGGTGGTCACACCTCCCTGGGACAGGAAACCTATTGTCCAGGCCTCCCCTGCCGGAGTTTCGGTCAGCAGCAGGAGGCCAGACTCGTGTCTGTGGCAGCGGCATCCATTTTGTGATGCCAGGGCTCTGGAAAGTCAGTACCGGGCATACCGGTGTGTACATGTCTTTCCTCTAGAAGGGTGGAATGCTACCCCCGCCGCCAGAACTGGCGGGGGGTAGTATTCCAAGATGTTTGACACCAAACACGACATGTTTCCGTGCAGCCATCCCAAAGTTAGCATTTAACGCGAGGTTATAATGCGCTTAAGAGTATATGGTCAGGCTGCACTACAAACAGCATCAGAGAAGGGTCTCCGAACGCTGCAGAGGGGCCCTGCTCATGCAGGGGCACCCTCTCACATAGGAACCACGCACTCTGCCTTCAGGATTGATAAGGCCTGCCATAGGAGTGACTTATAGGTTTATATGTGTGTATGTATGTAGTGATATAGGTAGCCTATATCACAGTAAGGGGTGCATTCACCACCTTACCAAGGCTGCAGTAGCATACCTGTGGTGTCAGTTTGGATGGCCTTCCAGGGGTGGCACAATACATGCTGCAGCCCCTGGTAGGCCTCTGAGGTACCTATGCCCTGGGTACATAGTATACCATATACTAGGGACTTATAAGGGCACTCCAGACTCCAATCAGAGATGTGCCTAAGGCACATGGAAACCATTTTGTAGAGGAAGCAGATAGACTGGGGCCCTGAATAGCAGGATCCCAGTCCAACTAAGTCATAAACCAGCAAAACACCAGGAAAAAAGTGGGGGCAACCATATAGTCAGATTCCACCTTCCTACAGGATGGTGTAGCCTTGGCAGGCAGCCTCACTACCCAGCAGCAGACGGATTGCAGACAGGTGCTCAATCAGTTCAGACACATATTCTCACTGACACCCAGTCAGACTACCTGGTGCACTCATGAAGTGGACACTGGGGACAGTCTGCCTATTAAAAATAAGATTTATAGGCAACCTGACCATGTCAGGGACTGTATCAGGACAGAAGTCCAGAAGATGTTGGATTTGGGAGTTATTGAACCCTCAGATAGCCCTTGGGCTAGTCCAGTGGTCCTTGTGCCAAAACCTCACACCAATGGTGGGAAAAGAGAGATGAGGTTTTGTGTGGACTACAGGGGTCTCAATGCAGTCACTAGGACTGATGCCCATCCAATACCAAGGGCAGATGAGCTAATAGACACTTTGGCCTCAGCCAAGTATCTAAGCACATTTGACCTGACAGCTGGCTACTGGCAGATCAGACTAGCTGATGATGCAAAGCCAAAGACAGCATTCTCAACCCCTAGTGGGCATTATCAATTTGTGGTGATGCCCTTTGATCTGAAGAATGCACCTGCCACTTTTCAGAGGTTGGTGAATACAGTCCTTACAGGTCTGGAATCCTATAGTGCAGCATATCTAGATGATATTGCTGTCTTTAGCTCCACCTGGGAGGATCACCTGGTCCACCTCAGAAATGTTTTGCAGGCCCTGCAGAAAGCAGGCCTGACTATCAAGGCCACAAAGTGCCAGATAGGGCAGAGTCAGGTTGTGTACCTGGGCCACCTTGTGGGTGGAGGCCAGGTTCAACCACTGCAGAGCAAGATCCAGACCATCATGGACTGGGCTGCTCCAACTACCCAGACTCAGGTGAGAGCCTTCTTAGGCCTGACTGGGTACTATAGGAGATTTGTCAAGGGGTATGGATCAATAGTGACACCCCTGAATGACTTAACTTCCAAGAAAATGCCCGAAAAGGTTCAGTGGACAGTTAGCTGTCAAAAGGCATTTGATGACCTAAAGCAGGCCATGTGCACTGCTCCCATTCTGCAGAGTCCTGATTACTCCAAGAAGTTTATTGTCCAAACAGATGCATCTGAATTGGGGGTAGGGGCTTTACTGTCACAATTGAATGATGAAGGTCAGGATCAGCCAGTAGCTTTTATTAGCAGAAGGCTGACCCCTAGAGAGAAACGTTGGTCAGCCATTGAGAAGGAGGCCTTTGCTGTGGTCTGGGCTCTGAAGAAGTTGAGGCCATACTTGTTTGGTACTCACTTCCTGTTCAAACAGACCATAAGCCCCTCTTATGGCTAAAACAAATGAAGGGTGAAAACCCCAAACTGCTTAGGTGGTCCATTTCCCTACAGGGGATGGACTTCACAGTGGAACATAGACCTGGGAGTAACCATGCCAATGCAGATGGACTCTCTAGGTACTTCCACTTAGAACATGAAGACTTAACTGGGCAAGGTTAGTTTAATGTCCCTACGTTTGGGGGGTTGTGTAGGAGAGTAGGATCTGCTTCACATGGGTACCCCCACTTTTTGCTGATGCTTCACTGTTTTTCGACCTTAGTCTGGCTGGGGCCCTGCTAATCAGAACCCCAGCCTAGCTGCTTCCTCTTTAAAATGGTTTCCATGTGCCTTAGGCACATCTCTGATTGGAATCTGGAGTGCCCTTATAAGTCCCTAGTATATGGTATACTATGTACCCAGGGCATAGGTACCTCAGAGGCCTACCAGGGGCTGCAGCATGTATTGTGCCACCCCTGGAAGGCCATCCAAACTGACACCACAGGTCTGCTACTGCAGCCTGGGTAAGGTGGTGCATGCACCTCTTACTGTGATATAGGCTACCTATATCACTATATACATACACACATATAAACCTATAAGTCACTCCTATGGCAGGCCTTATCAATCCTGAAGGCAGAGTGCGTGGTTCCTATGTGAGAGGGTGCCCCTGCATGAGCTGGGCCCCTCTGCAGCGTTCGGAGACCCTTCTCTGATGCTGTTTGTAGTGCAGCCCGACCATATACTCTTAAGCGCATTATAACCTCGTGTTAAATGCTAACTTTGGGATGGCTGCATGGAAACATGTCGTGTTTGGAGTCAAACATCTTGGAATACTACCCGCCCGCCAGTTCTGGCGGCGGGGGTAGCATTCCACCCTTATAGAGGGAGAGACATGTACACACCGGTATACTCGGTACTGACTTTCCAGAGCCCTGCCATCACAAAATGGATGCCGCTGCCACCGACACGAGTCTGGCCTCCTGCTGCTGACCGAAACTCCGGCAGGGGAGGCCTGGACAATAGGTTTCCTGTCCCAGTGAGGTGTAACCACCTCCCCAGACAGGATAGTGTGTATTGGGGCTGGGCGGGAGCACTCTCTGGTGCTTTGAAGTCCTGCACTGGGGGCACATTTGGTGTCCCTGTGCATACCCCAGTTCAAACCGGCTCAGGGGCTTCCAGCCCCTGCTCTGGCGCGAAACTGGACAAAGGGAAAGGGGTGTAACCACCCCTCTGCCCTGACCCTCCCATAGGTGGGGCCACAGAGAATGTCCAACCCCCTACCTTAGTATAAGTATGGGACCCCAGTCCTTAGGACTTTAGATTTACCTGGACGAAACTCTGACACAGAATCCTGGACATTTGACGCTCTACTTTAAGATTAGAGGACTGAAGAATCTCCCTTGGGGTCAAGGAGTGACTCCCCTGCTTGGCAGGCACCAAAGAAGCAATTGTCCAGTCTGCATCGCTGAAGCTCCCGCCGGACGCCGAAGTCTGTGCATCACCAGAGGTGGATTTCCAGACTTCCCCGAGGCTGCCCTGAGTCTCCAGCAAAGCTGAGGCCCGTAGCTGTCGTGCGTAACATGGAACCGTGACCCCTGGACACCGATCGCATTTGCAAGTGCATCCTCTTCTGGGTCTCCCACGAAGTCGTGCTTTGGACTCCAGGTAGCCCCAGCCTCCAGCACCAACTGCACTGAAGATCACTGGCCTCCACTCCACGAGTGTCCTGTGAGCCAGCTCCACGTGCATCAACTTGAGGCTCCTTCACGGTCGCTAGTCCGTTGGCTAGTAGGCCCTCCCGAAGGCCAATCTTCTTCTGCTTGGGGTCCCTGGTTGCTCCAGGTGTGCCCTGACTTACCTTCGCTGGGTGAGTCCCACAGACCTGGCTGGTCTGCAACATCGTCCTTCTTCCATTTCCACAAGACTTGCCGTTGCCAAGGCTTGTTGGGTCCAATCCGGTCGCCGACACCCCACAATCGACAGACGTTGTGGGACAGCTCGAATCCAGCTCCTGGTTGTTGTCGACGCCTCCTGGACCTCGTGGCTGAAGAGTCAAGATGACCCTCAACCTACCTGAAGCACTCGACATCGGTGGGCATCTGCTCATCACCTTCCTGGTCACTGGCTAGTGACCCAGACTCTGTCCCCTCTGCTTTCAGGTTCTTCAGATCTTCGATCCACCTTTGGATCCACCCGAACACTTTCGAATTGGCCGCCAGCAGCACTTTGCAGCAGATCGCCATTGAAAGCGACAACGAAACCCGACCCCGAAAGACACCTATGCACCCGGCTCCCTGGGTGAGGTAACTCGAGTACTCCGGTGCTCCCGTGGGTATTGACACTAGAACAGCCTAGTTCTCAAAGGGTTTGCTCCAAGTCCTCCGCTAAGTGTCCCTTTTCTTTTAAATTCAAATCGCGACTTTCCCCATAGAAGTTAACGGCGATTCGCGGCTGTGTTCATACACTGCACGCGTCCCCGTGGGTCCCCTGTGTCACTACCTTGGGTGGTTCCGTGGGGTCCAAGCACTTCTACAGGCTCTAGGCCCTGTGTCTAGCTCAGTCGTGGTTCTTATACCACTTTATTGGTATATGGTTTGGTACGCCTCTAGGGCTCAAACGTGTATTTGTGCTATTACTGTAGATAACTAACTTATAATTTATGTATTTCGAACTCTAGCCTCATAAAGAGACTAGAGGGGTGTGTTTAGCAATAAATACATATATTTTGAATATATACCTGGTGTGGTCCTCTTTCATTTGGTCACTCAAGAGATTATAGACTGGTAAAACAAGCTGCTTTACATTCCTTCAAGACTTAGCCTGAAGGCTGCTCTCCATAGCTACCACTAGGATAGCTTTTAATAAAGGTTGTCTTTAACCTATCTCCAATAAGGGGTTGTTAGGACTGGTGCAAGGTGCCCACTATAAATAGTGGACAGCATATGCCAGGCCAACTTCTCACAAGAGGTATAGAAAGAGGCAAGAGGGGTGCAGAAAGAAGCAACAGAGGTGCAGAAAGAGGCAAGAGAGGTGCAGAAAGAGGCAAGAGAGTTGCAGAAAGAGTCAAGAGAGGTGCAGAAAGAGGCAAGAGAGGTGCAGAAAGAGGCAAGAGAGGTGCAGAAAGAAAAGTGTGAGCTGCAGAAAGAGGCAAGAGAGGTACAGAAATAGGCAAGAGAGGTGTAGAAAGAGGCAAGAGTGGTGCAGAAAGAGGAAGAAAGGTGCAGAAAGAGGCAAGAGAGGTGCAGAAAGAGGCAAGAGTGGAACAGAAAGGCAAGAGAGGTGCAGTTAAAGGCAAGAGAGGTGCAGAAAGAGGCAAGAGAAGTGCAGAAAGAGGCAAGAGAGGTGCAGAAAGAAAAGAGTGAGCTGCAGAAAGAGGCAAGAGAGGTGCAGTAAGAGGCAAGAGAGGTGCAGAAAGAGGTGCAGAAAGAGGCAAGAGAGGTGCAGAAAGAGGAAGAAAGGTGCAGAAAGAGTCAAGAGAGGTGCAGAAACAGGATGACAGGTACAGAAAGAAGCAGAGAGAGGTATAGAAAGAGGCAAGATTGGTGCAGAAAGAGGCAAGAGAGGTACAGAAAGAAGAGAGTGAGGCGCAGATAGAGGCAAGAGATGTGCAGAAAGAGGCAAGAGAGGTGCAGAAAGAGGGAAGAGAATTGCATAAAGAGGCAAAAGAGGTGCAGAAAGAGGCAGGAGAGGTGCAGAAAGGCAAGAGAGGTGCAGAAAGAGGCAAGAGAGGTGTAGAAAGAGGCAAGAGAGGTGCAGAAAGAGGAAGAAAGCTACAGAAAGAGGCAAGAGAAATGCAGAAAGAGGAAGAAAGACGTAGATTGAAGCCAGGGAAGCGCAGAAAGAAGCAAGAGAAGTGCAGAAAGAGGCAAGAGAGGTACAGAAAGAGGCAAGATAGGTGCAGAAAGAGGCAAGAGAAGTGCAGAAAGAGGCAAGAGAGATGCAGAAAGAAAAGAGTGAGCTGCAGAAAGAGGCAAGAGAGGTGCAGTAAGAGGCAAGAGAGGTGCAGAAAGAGGCAAGAGAGGTGTAGAAAGAGGCAAGAGAGGTGCAGAAAGAGGAAGAAAGGTGCAGAAAGAAGCAGGAGAAGTGATGAAAGAGGCAAGAGAGGTGCAGAAAGAAGCAAGAGAAGTGCAGAAAGAAGCAAGAGAGGTGCAGAAAGAAGCAAGAGAGTTGAAAAGAAGAGAGTGAGGTGCAGAAAGAGGAAGAAATGTACAGAAAGAGGCAAGTGAGGTGCAGAAAGAGGCAAGAGAGGTACAGAAAGGGACAAGAGTGGTGCAGAAAGAGGCGAGAGAAGTGCAGAAAGAGGAAGAAAGGTGCAGAAAGAGGTAAGAGAGGTGCAGAAAGAGAAAGAAAGGTGTAGAAAGAATAAAGAGAGGTATAGAAAGAGGCAAGAGAGGTGCAGAAAGAGGCAAGAGATGTGCAGAAAGAAGAGAGTGAGTTGCAGAAAGAGGCAAGAGAGGTGCAGAAATAGGCATTAGAGTTGCAGAAAGAGTCAAGAGAGGTGCAGAAAGAGGCAAGAGAGGTGCAGAAAGAGGCAAGAGAGGTGCAGAAAGAAAAGTGTGAGCTGCAGAAAGAGGCAAGAGAGGTACAGAAATAGGCAAGAGAGGTGTAGAAAGAGGCAAGAGTGGTGCAGAAAGAGGAAGAAAGGTGCAGAAAGGCAAGAGAGGTGCAGAAAGAGGCAAGAGTGGAACAGAAAGGCAAGAGAGGTGCAGATAAAGGCAAGAGAGGTGCAGAAAGAGGCAAGGGAAGTGCAGAAAGAGGCAAGAGAGGTGCAGAAAGAAAAGAGTGAGCTGCAGAAAGAGGCAAGAGAGATGCAGTAAGAGGCAAGAGAGGTGCAGAAAGAGGCAAGAGAGGTGCAGAAAGAGGAAGAAAGGTGCAGAAAGAGTCAAGAGAGGTGCAGAAACAGGAAGACAGGTACAGAAAGAAGCAGAGAGAGGTATAGAAAGAGGCAAGATTGGTGCAGAAAGAGGCAAGAGAGGTACAGAAAGAAGAGAGTGAGGCGCAGATAGAGGCAAGAGATGTGCAGAAAGAGGCAAGAGAGGTGCAGAAAGAGGGAAGAGAATTGCATAAAGAGGCAAAAGAGGTGCAGAAAGAGGCAGGAGAGGTGCAGAAAGGCAAGAGAGGTGCAGAAAGAGGCAAGAGAGGTGTAGAAAGAGGCAAGAGAGGTGCAGAAAGAGGAAGAAAGCTACAGAAAGAGGCAAGAGAAATGCAGAAAGAGGAAGAAAGACGTAGATTGAAGCTAGGGAAGCGCAGAAAGAAGCAAGAGAAGCGCAGAAAGAAGCAAGAGAGGTGCAGAAAGATGCAAGAGAGGTGCAGAAAGAGGCAAGAGAAGTGCAGAAAGAGGCAAGAGAGATGCAGAAAGAAAAGAGTGAGCTGCAGAAAGAGGCAAGAGAGGTGCAGTAAGAGGCAAGAGAGGTGCAGAAAGAGGCAAGAGAGGTGTAGAAAGAGGCAAGAGAGGTGCAGAAAGAGGAAGAAAGGTGCAGAAAGAAGCAGGAGAAGTGATGAAAGAGGCAAGAGAGGTGCAGAAAGAAGCAAGAGAAGTGCAGAAAGAAGCAAGAGAGGTGCAGAAAGAAGCAAGAGAGTTGAAAAGAAGAGAGTGAGGTGCAGAAAGAGGAAGAAATGTACAGAAAGAGGCAAGTGAGGTGCAGAAAGAGGCAAGAGAGGTGCAGAAAGAGGCAAGAGAGGTACAGAAAGGGACAAGAGAGGTGCAGAAAGAGGCGAGAGAAGTGCAGAAAGAGGAAGAAAGGTGCAGAAAGAGGTAAGAGAGGTGCAGAAAGAGAAAGAAAGGTGTAGAAAGAATAAAGAGAGGTATAGAAAGAGGGAAGAGAGGTGCAGAAAGAGGCAAGAGATGTGCAGAAAGAAGAGAGTGAGTTGCAGAAAGAGGCAAGAGAGGTGCAGAAATAGGCAAGAGAGTTGCAGAAAGAGTCAAGAGAGGTGCAGAAAGAGGCAAGAGAGGTGCAGAAAGAGGCAAGAGAGGTGCAGAAAGAAAAGTGTGAGCTGCAGAAAGAGGCAAGAGAGGTACAGAAAGAGGCAAGGGAGGTGTAGAAAGAGGCAAGAGAGGTGCAGAAAGAGGAAGAAAGGTGCAGAAAGAGGCAAGAGAGGTACAGAAAGAGGCAAGAGTAGAGTAGAAAGGAAAGAGAGGTGCAGATAAAGGCAAGAGAGGTGCAGAAAGAGGCAAGAGAGGTGCAGAAAGAGGCAAGAGAGGTGCAGAAAGAAAAGAGTGAGCTGCAGAAAGAGGCAAGAGAGGTGCAGTAAGAGGCAAGAGAGGTGCAGAAAGAGGCAAGAGAGGTGCAGAAAGAGGAAGAAAGGTGCAGAAAGAGTCAAGAGAGGTGCAGAAACAGGAAGACAGGTACAGAAAGAAGCAGAGAGAGGTATAGAAAGAGGCAAGATTGGTGCAGAAAGAGGTAAGAGAGGTACAGAAAGAAGAGAGTGAGGCGCAGATAGAGGCAAGAGATGTGCAGAAAGAGGCAAGAGAGGTGCAGAAAGAGGCAAGAGAATTGCATAAAGAGGCAAAAGAGGTGCAGAAAGAGGCAGGAGAGGTGCAGAAAGGCAAGAGAGGTGCAGAAAGAGGCAAGAGAGGTGTAGAAAGAGGCAAGAGAGGTGCAGAAAGAGGAAGAAAGCTACAGAAAGAGGCAAGAGAAATACAGAAAGAGGAAGAAAGACGCAGATTGAAGCTAGAGAAGCGCAGAAAGAAGCAAGAGAAGCGCAGAAAGAAGCAAGAGAGGTGCAGAAAGAGGCAAGAGATATGCAGAAAGAGGCAAGAGAAGTGCAGAAAGAGGCAAGAGAGGTGCAGAAAGAAAAGAGTGAGCTGCAGAAAGAGGCAAGAGAGGTGCAGTAACAGGCAAGAGAGGTGCAGAAAGAGGCAAGAGAGGTGTAGAAAGATACAAGAGAGGTGCAGAAAGAGGAAGAAAGGTGCAGAAAGAGGCAAGAGAGGTGCAGAAACAGGAAGACAGGTGCAGAAAGAAGCAGAGAGAGGTATAGAAAGAGGCAAGATTGGTGCAGAAAGAGGCAAGAGAGGTACAGAAAGAAGAGAGTGAGGCACAGATAGAGGCAAGAGATGTGCAGAAAGAGGCAAGAGAGGTGCAGAAAGAGGCAAGAGAATTGTATAAAGAGGCAAAAGAGGTGTAGAAAGAGGCAGGAGAGGTGCAGAAAGGCAAGAGAGGTGCAGAAAGAGGCAAGAGAGGTGTAGAGAGAGGCAAGAGAGGTGCTGTTAGACCTGGCACCATTGGCGTGGGTCTCCCTTCCATTTTTCGCTGTTGTCTCCTCTGTTTTTTCTGGTGTTAGATGCTCTGGGCGCTGTGCCACTGCCCTTCAGTGCCACAGCGCGAATGCTCCCTGTGTAAATATGACATGTGAATTGGTATATCCATGATTGGCTTATTTGGTTTACCTGTTAGTCCCAAGTAGCGTGGCCTGTGTGTGCCCAGGGCTGGTAAACCAAATGCTGCTGGTGGGCCTGCAGCGCTGGTTTGCACCACCCACAGAAGCAGCTTGTAAAGTGTGTCTCAGACCTGCCACTGCAGAGTCTGTGTGCAGTCCAGAACTGCCATCTTGGCTGTGAAGTGCACCCACTTCCCAGCCCCTGAACCTTCCCTTGGCATCATGTAAGTCACCCCTATGGTAGGGTGCATTGGTGTGTGTAAGGTAGGACATGCCTTGGTGTGTGTAGCATGTCCTGGTAGTGAATTACACCCAATTTCGTTTTTCACTACTGTAAGGCTACCTGTTCCCCATAGGCTAGAATGGGCAGTTTGACTATTACATTCTATAGTCCTAACTGACCCCAGGAACATGGTAGAAAAACGAATTTAGTATGCCTGAGCTCAGAATATGAAAATACATCTTTTAGTGAAGTTTATTTTTATATTCTGTGTTTGAAAATACCCCTTTTAGAAAGTAGGTATTTTCTTGCCTAAGCCTTCCAGTGTGCTCTGCTGTTATGTGTATTGGCTGTCTGGTTTTGGAGGGTGTAGGAGAGTAGGATCTGCCTCTTATGTTGCTCCCACTTTTTTTCTGATGTTTACACTGGTTTCTGGCTATAGTCTGGCTGGGCCCCTGCTAATCAGGGCCCCAGCCTCTCTGTTCTCTCTAAACGATTTGGAGTGCACTCTAGGTGCACTAGTGATTGGATACTGTGGTACCTTATGAGTCCCTAGTATATGGTACCCTAGGTACTAAGGGCATAGGTACTTCACAGGCCTACCAGGGGCTGCAGCATGTATTATGCCACCCCTGGGAAGCAGACTAAATCTGACACCACAGGCCTGCTACTGCAGCCTGAGTGAGGAAGTGCTAGCACCCCTCACTGAGATATAGGTACCCTATATCTCTCCAACACACACATATACCCCTATCAGTCACCTCTAAGGCAGGCCCTATCAATCCTGAGGGCAGGGTGCTTGGCTTCTATGTGAGGGGGTGCCTCTGCCTGAGCAGGGCCCCTCTGCAGCTCTCAGAGTCCATTCTCTGGTGCTGTTTGTGGATGCGGTTAAACCATATACTTTTAAGTGCATTATATCCTCGCGGTAAAATGCTAACTTTGGAATGGCTGCATCGAAACATGTTGTGTTTGGTGTCAAACATCTTGGAATACTACCCCCCCCGCCAGTCCTGGCGGCGGGGGTAGCATTCCACCCTTCTAGAGGGATAGACATGTACCTACTGTGGAAACGCGGTAGAATCCTGCAGAGCCCTGGCATCACAAAATGGATGCCACCAGTCACAGACACTGGGCTGCCCTCCTGCTGATGACCAACACTCGCAGTGGAGGAAGCCCAACAATAGATATCCTGTCCCAAGGGGGTGTGACCACCTCCCAGACAGGGTTTAGTGTATTGGGGCTGGGTGGGTGCACTCTTAGAGTGCTTTGAAGTCCTGCACTGGGGGAGCAGAAGGCTCCTCTGTGCATATGCCAGTTCAAACCGGCTCAGGGGCTACCTGTCCCTGCTCTGGCATGAAACTGGACAAAGGGAAGTGGGTGTAGCCACCCACTCCCCTGACCCTCCCATAGGTAGGGTCATAGAGCTAGTCCCTCCCCTCCTTTTAGTATAAGAGGGGGAACCTGTGCATTGCACCCTAGATTTCCCTGGACGACGCTCTACAAGACGAATCCCGGACCTTCGATGTTCCACTACCTTTGGAAGACTGAAGAATCTCCCTTGGAGTCAAGGAGTGACTCCCCTGCTTGGCAGGCACCAAAAACTATAAACGACGGTCGCAAACTATGCCGCTCCCGCCGGAGTCCAAAGTCCCTGCAGCCCAAGAAGTGGATTTCCTGACTTCGCAAAGGCCATCGTGAGTCCCCAGCGAAGCTGAGGCCAGTGGACTCCAAGAGTAACGAGGAACCGTGACCCCTGGGTACCGTGCACTATTGTCGAGTGCAACCCCTTCACAACGTTCCACAAACTTGTGCTTTTGACCATGTGTGGTCCTAGCCTCCAGCAGAAATCCCTCCGAAGATCAGAGGCCTACCACGTCCCGAGTGACCATGGGCCCCTGTGAGCGGATCCTCCCGAGGCGTCTTTGCAATCCCTTGCCAGCTGGCTTGTGGGTCTCCAGAAGACTTTCTAAAGAAACCGAAGGGCTCCCCTGGTTGCTCCAGGCCTGCCCTGACTTGAGTCCCACAGACCTTGCTGGTCTGGGCCATTGTCTCTTCACACTTTCCCTGAGACTTGCTGTTACCAAGGCTTGGTGGCTCCAATCGAGTCGCCGACACCGCCGTAAGCTGCAGACATCATGGTACACGCTGAATCCAGCTCCTGGTCATCGATGACGCCTCCTGGACCTCGTGGCTGAAGAGTCAAGGCAACTGCGAACAACCTGAATCTTGCAATGACGGTGGGCATCCATCTTCCTTGCCCCGAGTCACTGCCAAGTGACTTTGAACACTGTCCCCTCTGCTTTCAGGTCTTCCATCTTCTGAATCCAGGCTTGGATTCCTCCGGACACTTCTCCTGTCGCCGCAAGCAGCAAGTCTTCACTGGCTCCCATTGAAAACGACGCCGCGACCCGACACCAAAGAACACCTATGCACCCGGCTCCCTGGGTGAGGTAACTTCAGCACTACAGTGCTCCTGTGGGTGTGGGCCCTAGAACAACTTACCCTGTAAGTGGCTTGCTTGTAGCTTCCCTAGAAGTGTCCTAAAACTCTAACTTTCTAAGTGCGACAATTGCATTGACTCGTACAGGGTTCGCGTCTGTGTTAGACACACCGCGTCCATCTCCTTTGCAACACTAGCTAGAACTGTATCCTTCGACTCGTACTGAGTCCGATCGGTGTTCGCCTCGAACACACAAAGGGCCTGTAACTCTGAGATCTACGTTGCACTGACTCGCACCAGGTGCGCGTCTGTGTTAGACACAGCGCGTCCATCTCCCTTGCATCTCTATCTGAAACCGCGTCCTTCGACTCGCACAAGGACCGATCGGTGTGTTCGCCTCGAACACGCAAGGGACCTTAAACATTGATATCCCAATCGCGTCTGAGCGCATAGACTCGCACAGGACTCGCACCGGTGCCAGGTCACCGCGTCCGTCCCCTGTGGGTCTCCTACAACTACCTGGGGTGGTTCTTGGGGGTCCCTCGATTCTAGATGCCCTAGACCTAGGTCGAGCAAACTAAGATTGTGATATTCGATTGTGCTAAACTTATTGTTATAACATTTGACTTGTACATATGTTCCTGACCTCTAATCTAATAAAGAGATTAGTAGAGAGTGTTTATTAATAAATACATATATATTTGATATATATACCTGTGTGGTGTCTTTTCATTTGGTGATTCAAGAGATTGTGTGGTAAAACAAGCTGCTTTACATTCCTTCAAGACTTAGCCTGAAGGCTGCTCTCCACAGCTACCACTAGGATAGCTTTCTATAAAGGTTGTCTTAAACCTATCTACCATAAGAGTCGAATTGTTCTGGTGCAAGGTGTCCACTTTAATTAGTGAACAGCATATACCAGACCAACTTCTCACAGAGGTACAGGGCAGGCTGAGTCAGACCTGGGTTGAATAGAGAGATCTGCATTTAGAGTATGGGGAGGGGTGGCTCCTTGACCTGAATAGGGCTGTGCCTGGCAAGGTGAATGCTGGCTCCACCTCCTACTGTGTATCTGATAGCAGACCCCTCTTTCTGAAAGGAAGGATGCAGCCTGGTAAACAAAGTGCTCCAGGACTGACCAGAACTGGTTCTGGCTAGGCTCAGTGACTTGTAGCTTTTGAGAACAAAGACTTTTGGGGTATAAATATCTGTGCTGAAACCCCTACAATGTGTATTGCTCCTGGATGTCAAGACGAACCTCTGTCCGTGTAACTGAAGGAATCTGCAGGAGGTGACTATCCTTGTGCTTGTGTGCTGTTTCTGGGATTGGCCTGCAGTGGTTACCATTGGACTTGGAAGAAGAGGGAAAAGGACTTTTGAGAGAACTTTTATTAATCTTGCTAAAGCAATCACCCAAGGGCTAGGAGAGAGCTAGCCTCCTGTTGAAGTCTCAGGCACATCAGACTTCACCACCAGCCTCCTGATTCCTCCCAGCGAGGATTTCTATCTGCAGGTGAGGCTCCTGTGAGTTCCAGGGCCTCTAGTTCTACTACAGAGAAGAGAGTGCTGAAATCGCCGCTAACGCACGTTTGCGAGCCGCCGCAGCCGAGAGCGCCCGAAAATCATCGCGCTGCTGCCGCCGAGTGCTTGCAACCAAAGATCGAGTCATCGCACCGAGATCATCGCTTCACGACACCGCAGCGCGGACGTCGAGCGTCCGCCATTTTCATCGCATCAGGATCGTCGCTCCCTCGCGGAGCGCCATTTCTTCGCATCGCAACCTGATCGCACACGCAACAAGATCATCGCCTCGCCTCCTCCCTTGCGGCAGGGAGTCATCGCATCAACGGACTAGCGTGCAGAAGTTTGTCGCATCGTCTCTACACGCATCAGCAGATCGGCGCATCATCCTCCCCTCGCGGCAAGGATTTAACGCATTGCCGGCCTCGCGTGCAGAAATTCATCGCTACAGCTTCTTTGCGACACTTTGTTGGTTTTTGCTACGAAATCCAGGTACTTTGTAGGTAAAAGGGTCCTTGAACTGAACTCCTCTTTGCACACTTGAACTATTTTTGCAGCATTTCAAGAGTAATCCTATTTTACAGTATTGTGGCTTTTTATCGTTATTGGTCTTGTGTTAAGTCTATATATAAAGATACTTATTTTTGATAACTACTTGTGTGGTGTCCCTTTGTAGTGTTCCTCACTGTTTCACTGTGTATGGTCATAAATGCTTCACACACTGCCTCTGAGATAAGCCTAACTGCTCGTGCTACGTTACCACAGGGTTGAGCAGGGGTTATCAAAGGGTGGAACCCTCTCACTCTGACTTAGGAAGAAGGGTCCCTACTTGGACAGTGGCCAGCCATTGCCAACTAGAGACCCCCATTTCTAACATTGGTGGGATCTGGACTTGCATTTATGATCGCATACAGTAATTATAGTGTACACTACTAGTGAGTGCAGACCATAACGCAACCACATACGTTTTGAGGTTTTTTGATTCTATTTTTGATTAATATTGCCAGTTATTGCCACAATGGGCAAGCCCAGATCCAATGCCTCGGAGGATCTCTCCTGGGAAGAAGAGAAATTAGAAACCTACAATGCCAAGCAGCTCAAATATTTTTGCAAACAATTCACAGTCCCTATCACAGGTCTCACTAGAAGGGAGGAGTATTACAAGGCGCTGAAGGCCTGGCTAGAAGCCAGGGATGCCCCTAAGAATATGGGAGAGCTTGTGGAGGGGGAAGAGAATGCAGGAGAGCAGCAGGGCGAAGTAGTAGACTTAGTAGGAGATAAAGCAATTTTCCAGCCCGGACACTAGTGTGTCCGCTAAGGGTCTGTCCCCAGAAGAGATGGAGGACAGGGAGAGAGATAGGCGGCATAATATGGAGATGGCTAAGCTTAAAATGGATGGTCACAGGGACCTAGAGAACAAGAAGTTAGAATTTGAGATTATGAAAATGAAACTTGAGCATGAGAGAATATTGAGGGAGTTGGAGATTAAAGCAAAGAGTGTAGAGATCTCCCCTCTGGTGGCAGCATAACTGTAGTGCATACTGAGCATAGAGTGTATATACCCAAGGAGGTTATTAAGGATTTCCACAAAAGTGAAGATATTGGGCAATGGTTTGCCGCTATGAATTAGCCATTGTGTCCCACCGGGTCCCTGAGAAGGATTGGGGAGCGGGGTTGTGGGGACGCTTTGTGAGTGAGGGGAGGGATACCTTGTTGGACCTGCCCCCAGAAAGTAGGATGGTTTATGCCCACATGAAGGAAGCGTTGATGACCCGCTATGGTTTGACCCCTGAGATGTATAGGCAGAGGTTTAGGACCTGCAAGAAGCTAGAGGGTACCACGTGGGTTGAATATGTGTCTTTTTTTGCAGAGCAATGGAACGCTGGGTAAAAGGTAGCAAAGTAGAACCTTTTGAGCAACTTTATGATTTGATTGCATGGGAGCATTTATCTAGTAACTGTTTTCCTGAGCTACGCCAGCACCTGATTGATTGCAAGCTGACTAACCCTAGGAAGCTTGCTGAGGAGGCGGACCGCTGGGTGAGCACCCGGGTTCGCAAGGGTTCAGTGGGAGACTTCGCCAAAAGTGGGCAGGGTCCCCAGCAGAGAAGTGGGGGGACAGGGGTAAACCGAGGGAGTTCCAAAGAGGGCCCCAAAGTAATTCCCAAGGGAACCAAGCAGTGGTGTCCCAGCCTCCCCAAGAAAAGAAGCCAGTGCCCCCGACAGGTAGGCCTGTTCAGAGGGGGCCCCTTACTTGTTATAAGTGTGGTCAAGTGGGCCACAGATACTATGATCCCCAGTGTCCTCAGAGGGATACTAGTGCACCACCCCGTGCACCGCCCCGCCAGCTTGCAAGTGTAGCCCTGGGGGGGGGAGGAGATGGGTGCCCAAGAGGGGTGGGATCCCGTAGAATTGACCCTTGTCTCATTAGGAGACTTTGAGATGGTCCCTAAGCCTGCACTGCCTGGTAACCCTAAAAAGTACAGGCAGTGGGTGACCATCAATGGCCATAGAGTGGAGGCTCTAAGAGACACAGGAGCCAGTGTAACTTCTGTCCGCTCCCGGTTGGTGTCCAAAGAGCAGGTTGTCCCCCATGCATTCTACCCAGTAGTGTCTGCAGACAACTCAGCGAGCCAATGTGAGGTGGCTCAGGTTCCCTTTGAGTGGGGGGTCTCAGGAACTCTTCAGGTGGCTGTGAGAGCCCGCCATGCCTGTAGACTGTCTGTTGGGCAATGATTTAGAGAACTCCCCGTGGGCTACGGTGGAGAGGAAATCTCACTTAGAGATGTTGGGTCTGCCTGAGTGGGCGTGTGCCACCACTCGGTCCATGGCAGCCAAGGAGGGTGTTGAGAAGGACCTGGAGCCTGAGAGTATGGCCCAGATCCCTGCCTTAGAGAGAAGGGGCAGGGGAGCCGGCCCCTTGGTTCCCACGGCCCAGGAGGGAGCAGACCCTGAGGGGGATGCCCTGGAGCCTACCGGGGAGCAGATCGCCGAACTGGGGGACCTGCCTGAGCTGACCCATTGACAGCAGGAAGGGGGACCCACCAGGGAGGAATTTTGTGAGCAGCAGAGAGTTTGCCCCTCTCTTGAGGGTATGCGGCGACAGGCTGCAGCCCAGGCAGAAGGTGACATGTCTGGTTCACATCTGATTTATTGGGAGAACAGTCTCCTGTATAGCGAGCCCAAGGCTGCTGAGCCGGGGTCAGCCCATGTGCTGGTGGTACCCGAGTGCTTCAGAGCCTTCCTACTGGGGTTGGCTCACGACATTCCATTGGCAGGACATCTGGGGCAGACCAAGACCTTTGAAAGGCTGGCCACCCACTTTTATTGGCCCCAGATGCGCAAGAGTTCAGACACTCATTGCAGGACATGTGAGACGTGCCAGGCAAGTGGGAAGAGTGGGGGGAAGATCAAGGCCCCACTCCAGCCCTTTCCAGTTGTTAGTACCCCATTCGAGCGAGTGGGCATTGACATTGTGGGGCCTCTGGACCCCAAGACAGCCATGGGCAACAGGTTCATCCTGGTCTTGGTGGACCATGCCACCCGGTACCCTGAAGCCATCCCGCTCAGGACAGTGACGGCCCCCGTGGTGGGACGTGCACTAATGGGGATTTTCTCCTGTGTGGGGTTCCCCAGAGAGGTGGTGTCTGACAGGGGAACCAACTTCATCTCCCAGTACATGAAGTCTCTGTGGAAGGAGTGTGGGTAACTTATAAGTTCACCACTCCTTACCACCCCCAAGGTAATGGTCTGGTTGAAAGGTTCAACCGGACCTTGAAGGGCATGATCATGGGCCTAGAAGAGCCCCTGAGGCGTAAGTGGGACGTCCTCTTGCCATGCCTGTTGTTTGCCTACCGTGAGGTGCCACAGAAGTCCTTAGGGTTCAGTCCCTTTGAACTCCTCTATGGCCATCCGGTAAGAGGGCCTCTGAGTCTGGTCAAGGAAGGCTGGGAGCAATCTCCCAGGAAACCTCCCCAAGATGTATTTAGCTACATGTTGGCCTTCAGGAACCAGACTCGGCGTTTCAGAAAGATTGCTGAGGCAAATCTGGAAGCCAGCCAGGAGGAAATGAACGTTGGCATGACCAGAATGCCACTCTGGTCGAATTTCAACCTGGTCAGAAGGTTTGGGTACTGGCCCCAGTGGAGCCTTGTGCGCTCCAAGATAAGTGGACCGGTCCATTTGAGGTGGTGGAGCGCAAAAGTCCAGTTACCTACTTGGTGGACTTTCAGTCTCCCAGGAACCCCTTGCGGGTCCTGCATGTGAACCGCCTGAAGCCCCACTTTGAGAGGTCTGAAGTGGGCATGCTTCTTGCCACAGATGATGGGATGGAGGAGGAGAGTGAGCCTCTTCCTGACCTCCTGTGTGCAGGAGAGAAGGATGGGTCAGTGAAGGGTGTGATCCTCTCCACCACACTGACCCCTGAGCAGCAGAGAGATTGTCACCAACTGTTGGGGCAATTTTCTGATTTGTTCTCCCTGGTGCCTGGTGTCACTGATTGGTGCGTCCATGAGGTGGATACCGGGGACAGTCCTCCTGTCAAGCACAAGGCTTACAGAGTGACTGACAGGGTCAGGGCTTGCATTAAGGAGGAGGTCTCCAAAATGTTTGCCCTAGGGGTGATTGAGTCCTCTAGCAGCCCCTGGTCCAGCCCCGTGGTCTTGGTACCAAAAGCTGCGACGCCTGGTGCCACTCCTGAACTTAGGTTCTGTGTGGACTACCGAGGTCTCAATTCGGTCACGAAGACCGACGCGCACCCCATCCCCAGAGCTGATGAGCTCATAGATCGGTTGGGGGCTGCCCGGTACCTCAGCACGTTTGATCTGATGTCTGGGAACTGGCAGATCGCCTTAACTGATGGGGCAAAGGAGAGGTCAGCATTCTCCACACCAGATGGGCACTACCAGTTCCGGGTGATGCCCTTTGGGATGAAGAATGCCCCAGCCACCTTTCAGAGGTTGGTCAACCAGGTGTTGGTTGGGCTGGAGGATTTCAGTGCTGCCTACCTGGATGACATTGCAGTGTTCAGTTCCTCCTGGGAGGACCACTTGCGTCACCTCTGGGAAGTGTTGATGGCGCTGCGCAGAGCAGGCCTCACAATCAAGGCCAGTAAGTGCCAGATTGGGCAGGGTTCTGTGGTGTACTTGGAACACCAGGTGGGGAGTGGCCAGGTGGCACCCCTGCAGCCCAAGATTGAAACCATCCTGGCTTGGGAGCCCCCAAGGACCCAGACCCAGGTGAGGGCCTTCTTTGGACTCACGGGTTACTACAGGAGGTTTGTCAAGCGGTATGGCAACATTGTTGCACCCTTGACTGAGCTGACTTCCAAGAAGCGGCCAAAGATTGTGAACTGGACTGACACCTGTCAGAAAGCCTTTGATGCCCTCAAAACTGCCATGTGTACAGCACCCGTACTCCAGGCGCCCAATTTTGCTAAGGAATTTGTTGCCCAGACAGACGCTTCAGAGCATGGGGTGGGGGCCGTGCTGTCACAGATAAATGAGGAGGGACTAGACCAACCTGTAGCCTTCATCAGTAGGAGGTTACTTCCACGGGAACAGAGGTGGAGTGCAATTGAGCGTGAGGCATTTGCTGTGGTCTGGGCACTGAAGAAGCTGAGACCATACCTGTTTGGGACTCACTTCCGGGTTCAGACAGACCACAGGCCCCTCAGATGGTTGATGCAGATGAGGGGTGAGAATCCCAAGTTGTTGAGGTGGTCCATTTCCCTACAGGGTATGGACTTCACGGTGGAACACCGCCCTGGTACAGAACACGCCAATGCTGATGGTCTGTCCAGATTTTTCCGCCTTAGTGATGAGAACTTCCAAGGGATGGGTAGTTCTCCCCACATTTCAGCTGGAGGGTACACGTGTTAGACCTGGCACCATTGGCGTGGGTCTCCCTTCCATTTTTCGCTGTTGTCTCCTCTGTTTTTTCTGGTGTTAGATGCTCTGGGCGCTGTGCCACTGCCCTTCAGTGCCACAGCGCGAATGCTCCCTGTGTAAATATGACATGTGAATAGGTATATCCATGATTGGCTTATTTGGTTTACATGTTAGTCCCAAGTAGCGTGGCCTGTGTGTGCCCAGGGCTGGTAAACCAAATGCTGCTGGTGGGCCTGCAGCGCTGGTTTGCGCCACCCACAGAAGCAGCTTGTAAAGTGTGTCTCAGACCTGCCACTGCAGAGTCTGTGTGCAGTCCAGAACTGCCATCTTGGCTGTGAAGTGCACCCACTTCCCAGCCCCTGAACCTTCCCTTGGCATCATGTAAGTCACCCCTATGGTAGGGTGCATTGTGTGTGTAAGGTAGGACATGCCTTGGTGTGTGTAGCATGTCCTGGTAGTGAATTACACCCAATTTCGTTTTTCACTACTGTAAGGCTACTGTTCCCCATAGGCTAGAATGGGCAGTTTGACTATTACATTCTATAGTCCTAACTGACCCCAGGAACATGGTAGAAAAACGAATTTAGTATGCCTGAGCTCAGAATATTAAAATACATCTTTTAGTGAAGTTTATTTTTATATTCTGTGTTTGAAAATACCCCTTTTAGAAAGTAGGTATTTTCTTGCCTAAGCCTTCCAGTGTGCTCTGCTGTAATGTGTATTGGCTGTCTGGTTTTGGAGGGACAGGACAGGCTGAGTCAGACCTGGGTTGAATAGAGAGATCTGCATTTAGAGTATGGGGAGGGGTGGCTCCTTGACCTGAATAGGGCTGTGCCTGGCAAGGTGAATGCTGGCTCCACCTCCTACTGTGTGTCTGATAGCAGACCCCCTCTTTCTGAAAGGAAGGATGCAGCCTGGTAAACAAAGTGCTCCAGGACTGACCAGAACTGGTTCTGGCTAGGCTCAGTGACTTGTAGCTTTTGAGAACAAAGACTTTTGAGGTATAAATATCTGTGCTGAAACCCCTACAAGGTGTATTGCTCCTGGATGTCAAGACGAACCTCTGTCCGTGTAACTGAAGGAATCTGCAGGAGGTGACTATCCTTGTGCTTGTGTGCTGTTTCTGGGATTGGCCTGCAGTGGTTACCATTGGACTTGGAAGAAGAGAAAAAAGGACTTTTGAGAGAACTTTTATTAATCTTGCTAAAGCAATCACCCTAGGGCTAGGAGAGAGCTAGCCTCCTGTTGAAGTCTCAGGCACATCAGACTTCACCACCAGCCTCCTGATTCCTCCCAGCGAGGATTTCTATCTGCAGGTGAGGCTCCTGTGAGTTCCAGGGCCTCTAGTTCTACTACAGAGAAGAGAGTGCTGAAATCGTCGCTAACGCACGTTTGCGAGCCGCCGCAGCCGAGAGCGCCCGAAAAATCATCGCGCTGCTGCCGCCGAGTGCTCGCAACCAAAGATCGAGTCATCGCACCGAGATCATCGACATTGCAGCGCGGACGTCGAGCGTCCGCCATTTTCATCGCATCGCATCAGGATCATCGCTCCCTCGCGGAGCACCATTTCTTCGCATCGCAACCCGATCGCACACGCAACAAGATCGTCGCCTCGCCTCCTCCCTTGCGGCAGGGAGTCATCCCATCAACGGTCTAGCGTGCAGAGGTTTGTCGCATCGTCTCTACACGCATCAGCAGATCGGCGCATCATCCTCCCCTCGCGGCAAGGATTTAACGCATCGCCGGCCTCGCGTGCAGAAATTCATCGCTACAGCTTCTTTGTGATACTTTGTTGGTTTTTGCTACGAAATCCAGGTACTTTGTAGGTAAAAGGGTCGCAGAGACCACTGCCTTGAACTGAACTCCTCTTTGCACACTTGAACTATTTTTGCAGCTTTTCAAGAGTAATCCTATTTTACAGTATTGTGGCTTTTTATCGTTATTGGTCTTGTGTTAAGTCTATATATGAAGATACTTATTTTTGATAACTACTTGTGTGGTGTCCCTTTGTAGTGTTCCTCACTGTGTCACTGTGTATGGTCATAAATGCTTCACACACTGCCTCTGAGATAAGCCTAACTGCTCGTGCTACGTTACCACAGGGTTGAGCAGGGGTTATCAAAGGGTGGAACCCTCTCACTCTGACTTAGGAAGAAGGGTCCCTACTTGGACAGTGGCCAGCCATTGCCAACTAGAGACCCCCATTTCTAACAGGTGCAGAAAGAGGAAGAAAGCTACAGAAAGAGGCAAGAGAAACGCAGAAAGAGGAAGAAAGACGCAGATTGAAGCTAGAGAAGCGCAGAAAGAAGCAAGAGTGTTAGAAATGGGATCTCTAGTTGGCAAGGGCTTGCACCTTTGTCCAAGTAGGGACCCTTCTTCCTAGTCAGGGTAAGGGTTGTTACACTCGTGAAGTAACCCCTGCTCACCCTCGTGGTAGCTTGGCACGAGCAGTCAGGCTTAATTCAGAGGCAGTGTGTAAAGCATTTGCACATAACCAACAGTAATACAGTGTAAACACTACAAACGGACACCACACCAGTTTAGAAAAATAACCAATATTTTATATACTCAAGACAAGACCAATTACGACAAAAATCCACAATACTATACTTTACGAATGAATACTTGATACGTTAACTTCTTCTTTGCAGGAATAGCACAAAAGCAAAGTTCGTACGAGTCGGTAGCTCCGTCCGAGCCTACCGTGATGCTGAAAACCACAGAGTCTAACAGTTCCAGCCGACCGCGTCGATACGGGCCAGCAGAGTCGTGAACAGACTCGGTTACAGTACCTTTCTCGTTGTGGCTGGTACGGAGTGTACGAGCCGGTCGGCGTTCGTCGCGGTTGCGGTGCAAGACGGAGCGATGCAAGGTGCGGTGTCCCTCGATGCGGTGCAGGCAGCGGCTCGATGAGCGTCGTGCAGACGGAGTCGGTGAGTCCAAGGCGTGCGATGCAGGGCGAGACGATGCTCGATGCGGTGCTGACAGGTTGCGATGCAGGCGACCTAGCCGGAGTGCGGGAGCTGGCGTCGGACAGCGGTGCGAGTCGGAGCGGTGCGTCGCAGACGTGCGAGCGGTGCCCCAAATGCGGTGCGGTCTCGACTCTTGAGCCAGTTGCAGCGACAGTGTCGGTCTGGTCCGGCTGGCCCAGTGAAGCGATGCGATGCGAACTGCGGTGCCCACAGGTCACGGTGCAAGCAGCGGCTCGATGTTGGCGGCGTCGGACGTCGCCCACGGTGAGACCAGGGTTGCGATGCGAAGCGGGGCGATGCGGTCTGCGGTGCAAACAGGTCACCGGCCAGGGATGGATTCGGTTGACGGAGTCGGTTGCAGTTCCCTTCCTCTGTGGCAACTGAAACAGCGTTCCAGAAGCGGTACCCAGAGGTTTGTGAAGTCTTTGTAGTCCCTGAGACTTCTTAACAGGAGGCCAGCTCGGTTCCTGGCCCTTGGAGATACTCAGCACAAGTTCGTAGAAAGTTCAGTCCAGTCCTTTCACTGCCCAAGACAGAAGCAGCAACTGCAGGCCAACCCAACAAAGCAACAACACAGCAAAGGGGCAGTACTCCTCCTGGCAGCTCTTCCAGCTCTTCGTCTTGGCAGGTTCCTTGATTCCAGCGAGATCTAAATTCATGGGGTCAGGGCCCCAATATTTATATCCCAAATTCCTTTGTTCTCTGAAGGCAGAGAGGCCTTCGCCTAGTCCAAACCAGTTCTGGAGCACTTTGTTGACAAGTCTCCGTCCCTTCTTTCAGTGAGTAGGCCAGGGACATCAGACGCACCACAGGAGGTGGAGCCAGCATTGTGGAGGGAAGGCACTGTCCTATTCAGGGCCCAGGTGCGACCCCTCCCACCCATCTACAGGTCGATCTGGCTATTCAGCCCTGCGCTGACTCACCCTGTCTCCTGGCATCCCCCAGCCCCTGTCACTCACATTCCAGACAAGGAATACACAATCTCGCAGAGGCAGGTTTGGATGGTTAGACAAGAAAATACCCACTTTCTAAAAGTGGTATTTTCAAACACAGAATGTTAAAACCAACCTTACTAAAAGCTGCATTTTATCATTCTGAGTCCAGGCATACTAAACTCGAATTTCTACCATGTTCCCGGGGTCAGTTAGGATTATAAGCTGTAATAATCAAAACCGCCCGTTCTGGCCTAGGGGAACAGGTAGCCTTGCAATAGTGAAAAACGAACTAGGCTGTAATTCACTATCAGGACATGCCGCACACACCCGGGCATGTCCTACCTTTCGCGTACAACGCACCCTGCCCACAGGGGTACCTTGGGCCTACCTTAGGGGTGACTAACATGTAGCAAAGGGAAGGTTTAGGGACTTGCAAGTGTGTGCACTTGCCAAGTCGACATGGCAGCCCCAGGCTGCGCACAGGCTCTGCGGTGGCAGGCCCGAGTTACACTTTACGGGCTGTTTGCGTGGGTGGCACAATCCAGTGCTGCAGCCCACCAACAGCATTTGGTCTATAGGCCCTGGCACTCGCAGTGCACTTTACAAGGGACTGACACATAAACCAAATAGGCCAATCATGGAAACACCAATCCATAACACATTTTATACAGGAGCACTTGCACTTTCCCACTGGACCGCAGTGAGGAAAGTGCGCAGAATCATCACACCAGCAAAAACAGAGTCAAAACCGGGAGGTCAGAAAGCAAAAAGTCAGGGGAAACACGCCAAAAGATGCCAAGTCTAACACATGTCCCCTCCAGCTGAAAGTAGGGAGAACTACCCAACCCCATGGGAGTTCTCTTCACTAAGGCGGAAGAACCTGGACAGACCATCTGCGTTGGCGTGTTCTGTACCAGGACGGTGCTCCACCGTAAAGTCCATTCCCTGTAGGGAGATGGACCACCTCAGCAGTTTTGGATTCTCACCCCTCATTTGCATCAACCATCTGAGGGGCCTGTGGTCTGTCTGAACCCGGAAGTGAGTCCCAAACAGGTATGGTCTCAACTTCTTCAGCGCCCAGACCACAGCAAAAGCTTCCCTTTCTATGGCACTCCACCTCTGTTCCCTGGGAAGTAGTCTCCTGCTAAGGAAGACTACAGGCTGATCCAGGCCCTCTTCGTTCAGTTGTGAGAGCACCGCTCCCACACCATGCTCTGAAGCGTCAGTCTGCACGACAAATTCTTTGGAGAAGTCAGGTGCCTTGAGCACGGGCGCCGTGCACATGGCTGCCTTCAGGGCATCAAAAGCTTTCTGGCAGGACTCAGTCCAGATCACTTTCCTGGGCTGCCTCTTAGAGGTCAGCTCTGTTAAGGGGGCAACGATGGTGCCATAGCCCTTAACAAATCTCCTATAATAGCCGGTGAGACCTAAGAAGGCTCTCACCTCTGTCTGGGTCTTGGGGGCTCCCAAGCCAGAATGGTGTCAATCTTGGGTTGTAGGGGCGCCACCTGGCCGCTTCCTACCTGGTGTCCCAAGTATACCACCGAACCCTGCCCGATCTGGCACTTACTGGCCTTGATCGTGAGGCCTGCACCTTGCAGAGCCCTCAACACTTTCTCAAGGTGCTGTAAATGTTCTTCCCAGCTGGAACTGAACACAGCAATGTCATCCAGGTAGGCGGCACTGAAATCCTCCAGCCCAGCCAACACCTGATTGACCAACCTCTGAAAGGTGGCAGGGGCATTCTTCAACCCAAAGGGCATCACCCGGAATTGGTAATGACCTTCTGGGGTTGAGAATGCTGATCTCTCCTTGGCCCCATCGGTTAAGGCAATCTGCCAGTACCCAGACGTTAAATCAAACGTGCTGAGGAACCGGGCAGCTCCCAACCGATCAATGAGCTCATCAGCTCTGGGGATGGGGTGCGCGTCAGTCCTGGTGACGGCATTGAGCCCACGGTAGTCCACACAAAACCGGAGTTCTGGAGTGGCACCGGGCGCCGCAGCCTTTGGGACCAAGACCACTGGGCTGGCCCAAGGACTGTGGGAGGGCTCAATCACCCCTAACGCCAACATCTTAGAGACCTCCTCCTTGATGCTGGCTCTGACCCGGTCAGTCAACCTGTAAATCTTGTGCTTCACAGGATGGCTGTCACCGGTGTCCACGTCATGGGTACACCAGTGAGTAACACCGGGGGTCAGAGAGAACAGTGGGGCGAACTGTCCCAACAACTGGCGACAGTCCCCCTGCTGCTCCTGAGTCAGAGTAGGGGAGAGGATCACACCCTCTACTGACCCATCATGCTCCTTGGTAGACAGGAGGTCAGGGAGAGGCTCGCTCTCCTCTTCCACCCCATCATCTGTCGCCAAGAGCATACTCACTTCGGACCTCTCGAAGTGGGGCTTGAGGCGGTTCACGTGAAGGACCCTCAAAGGGTTCCTTGGAGCCTGCAAATCCACCAGGTAGGTGACGTCACTTTTGCGCTCCTTTACCTCATATGGCCCAGTCCACTTGTCCTGCAAGGCACAAGGTGCCACTGGGGCCATTACCCACACTTTTTGCCCAGGTTGAAATTCGACCAGAGTGGCGTTCTGGTCATACCATCTCTTCATTTCTTCCTGGCTTGCTTCTAGGTTCGCCTGAGCGAGTTTCCTGAAGCGGGCAGTTTGGTTTCTAAAGGCCAGCATGTAGCTAAATACATCCTGGGGAGTTTTCCTGGGAGCCGCCTCCCAGCCTTCCTTCACCAAACTCAGAGGTCCTCTGACAGGGTGGCCATACAGGAGCTCAAAGGGGCTGTACCCAAGAGACTTCTGAGGCACCTCCCTGTACGCAAAGAGTAGGCATGGCAAGAGGACGTCCCACTTACGCCTCATGGGTTCTGTTAGACCCTTGATCATGCCTTTCAAGGTCTGGTTGAATCTCTCCACCAGACCGTTTCCTTGTGGGTGGTAAGGAGTGGTGAACTTGTAGGTTACACCACACTCCTTCCACAGGGATGTCATATACTTCGATATGAAATTGGTCCCCCTATCGGAAACCACCTCTCTGGGGAATCCCACACGGGAAAAGATCCCCATTAACGCCCGGCCCACCACTGGCGCCGTCGTTGTCCTGAGAGGGATTGCCTCCGGGTACCGGGTGGCATGGTCCACCAAGACCAGGATGTACCTGTTGCCCATGGCTGTCTTGGGATCCAGTGGCCCCACTATATCCATCCCTACCCTTTCAAAGGGTGTTCCAACAACCGGGAAAGGTTGGAGAGGAGCTTTGACCTTCCTCCCACTCTTACCACTTGCCTGGCAAGTTTGGCAAGACCTACAGTGTGCATCTGACTGCCTTCGCATTTGGGGCCAAAAGAAGTGGGTGACAAGCCTGTCAAAGGTCTTGTCCTGCCCCAAATGTCCTGCCAAAGGCACGTCATGAGCCAGACCCAGTAGGAAGGTCCTGAAGCGCTGGGGTACCACCAGCACACGGGCTGACCCAGGCTCAGCAACCTTAGGCTCACTGTATAGGAGACCACTCTCCCAGTAGATCAGATGTGACCCGGACTGATTACCAGCTGCCTGGTCTGCAGCCTGCCGCCGCAGACCCTCCAGAGTAGGGCACTCGTTCTGCTCCCTGCAGAACTCCTCCCTGGTGGGACCCCCTTCTTGCTGCCAATGGGTCAGCTCAGAGATGTCTCCCAGTTCGGCTACCTGCTCCCCTGTAGGCACCGGGCGTCCCCTCGAGGTCCGCCTCCTCCCGGTCCGTGGGAACTTCGGGGGCCGGTTTCCCGCGCCCCTGCCCTTTCTCTTGGCAGGGACTTGGGCCACTGTTTCAGGCTCCAAGTCCTCTTGATCACCCTTGCTGGCTGCCATTGACCGAGTAGACACGCATGCCCACTTTGGCAACCCAAGCATCTCCAAGTGAGACCTGAGCTCAACCTCCTTCCATGAGGACTGCTCCAGGTCGTTTCCTAGCAGACAATCGACGGGCATGGTAGGGCTCACAACCACCCTCAAGGGACCTGAGACCCCCCCCATTCAAAGGGAACCTGCGCCACCATACACTGGCGCTCAGAGTTGTCGACAGCAACTACTTGGTGGAATGCTCCTGGGACTACTTGCTTCTCAGACACCAGGTGACACCGGACTGAGGTCACACTGGCTCCAGTATCTCTGAGAGCCTCTACCCTGTTCCCATTAATGGTCACCCAGGTGCTATATTTCTTTGTGTTAGGGGGCACCTGGTTTCCTGGGACCATCTCACTGTCCCCGAGTGAGACAAGGGTCATTTCTGCGGGATCCCCACCCTCCTGTGGGCATCCCTCCTCCCCAAGCGCTACACTAGCCAACACTTTGGATTGTCCACCGGTGGGTGGCTGTGTCCCCTTCGGGCACTTGGGGTCCCCCTTAAAGTGACCTACCTGGTCACATGCATAACACTTGCGGGGGCCGGTCTCAACAGGCTTCCCTGTAGAGACCCCTTTCTTCTTATCACCGGGGGCTGGGAACCTTTACCCTGGGTACTAGTTTGGGGCCCTTTAGAGAACTCCTGTGCTTTACCCTTGTCCCCCCACCTTTCTGCTGGGGACCCTGCCCACCTTTGGCTGAGTCTCCCCCAAACGCTTTCTTGTGGACCCTGGTACTCACCCAGCGGTCCGCTTCCATAGCAAGCTTCCTGGGGTCAGTTAGCTTACTATCAACTAGGTGCTGGCGCAGATCTGCAAAACATAGACTAGACAAGTGCTCCCATGCAATCAAGTTGTAGAGCCCCTGAAAATCTGTTACACTACTGCCCTTCACCCAACCATCCAGAGACCTGCAGAACACATCCACACATTCCAACCAAGTGTTGACATCAGACTTCTTACTGGACCTGAACTGATCCCTGTACTTTTCAGGAGTAAGACCATACTTCGTGAGAAGGGCATCCTTCATGTCAGCATAGGTGAGGTGATACCCCTTACCCAAAGCTATCAGAGCATCCCTTGCTTCTTCCGGGGAAAAGTGGCCACAATCCTGCTCCCCAATTCTCCTCAGGGACCCCATTCATGTGTATGGCTGCCTCATAACCCTGGAACCACCTTTGTATGTCATCCCCCTTCTTGAACTCCTTGCCTACGTTCTTGGGAATGTGCACAATCCTGTCTGCCTTTCTGGACGAATTGCTGCCACCATCTGAGCCTGACTTACTCCTAAGTTCTAGCTCCTTTAGTTCTCTCTCATGCTCTAAGAGCATCTTCCTCTCCTCTATGGCCAATCTCTTCTCCTCCCGCTCACTCTCCAGCCTGAGCTTCTGCAGCTCGAACTGCCTTGCCTCCCGCCTGTCCTCCAGCTCCTCTGGGGACAGACTGCTGCTGCCTGACCTGGCGGGTTCCCCCTACCCAAAAGCACATCCACCCTGGAAATAGGCTCCTCCGCCTCCTCACTGAGATCACCAGGCTGCCCATTGGCATGTCTGGCTGCTACCCAGGCCCTCAGCGCCTTCTGTAGCTCCTCCTTCCTTGTGAGGCCTTTAATTTGGACTTTCAGGTTTTTACAAATCGCTCGTAACTCCTTTACGGCGTAGGATTCCAACCTGTCCTCCTCAAAGATAACTTCCAGAGATGCAACGGATGATGCAATTGATTCAGGCATGACAAAAGTCGTGAGTTGAAAACTGGCAAGATCAAAAATAGGCCAAAAGAAAAAGAACCAGTATGTGGTACGTAATGGTCTGCGATATGGTAGTAGTGCACACCAATCACTGTAAGTCAAGTGCAAACACAAGTCCTATTCCTCACCGCTGACAACCAATGTTAGAAATGGGATCTCTAGTTGGCAAGGGCTTGCACCTTTGTCCAAGTAGGGACCCTTCTTCCTAGTCAGGGTAAGGGTTGTTACACTCGTAAAGTAACCCCTGCTCACCCTCGTGGTAGCTTGGCACGAGCAGTCAGGCTTAATTCAGAGGCAGTGTGTAAAGCATTTGCACATAACCAACAGTAATACAGTGTAAACACTACAAACGGACACCACACCAGTTTAGAAAAATAACCAATATTTTATATACTCAATACATATATCCACAATTACGACAAAAATCCACAATACTATACTTTACGAATGAATACTTGATACGTTAACTTCTTCTTTGCAGGAATAGCACAAAAGCAAAGTTCGTACGAGTCGGTAGCTCCGTCCGAGCCTACCGTGATGCTGAAAACCACAGAGTCTAACAGTTCCAGCCGACCGCGTCGATACGGGCCAGCAGAGTCGTGAACAGACTCGGTTACAGTACCTTTCTCGTTGTGGCTGGTACGGAGTGTACGAGCCGGTCGGCGTTCGTCGCGGTTGCGGTGCAAGACGGAGCGATGCAAGGTGCGGTGTCCCTCGATGCGGTGCAGGCAGCGGCTCGATGAGCGTCATGCAGACGGAGTCGGTGAGTCCAAGGCGTGCGATGCAGGGTGAGACGATGCTCGATGCGGTGCTGACAGGTTGCGATGCAGGCGACCTAGCCGGAGTGCGGGAGCTGGCGTCGGACAGCGGTGCGAGTCGGAGCGGTGCGTCGCAGACGTGCGAGCGGTGCCCCAAATGCGGTGCGGTCTCGACTCTTGAGCCAGTTGCAGCGACAGTGTCGGTCTGGTCCGGCTGGCCCAGTGAAGCGATGCGATGCGAACTGCGGTGCCCACAGGTCACGGTGCAAGCAGCGGCTCGATGTTGGCGGCGTCGGACGTCGCCCACGGTGAGACCAGGGTTGCGATGCGAAGCGGGGCGATGCGGTCTGCGGTGCAAACAGGTCACCGGCCAGGGATGGATTCGGTTGACGGAGTCGGTTGCAGTTCCCTTCCTCTGTGGCAACTGAAACAGCGTTCCAGAAGCGGTACCCAGAGGCTTGTGAAGTCTTTGTAGTCCCTGAGACTTCTTAACAGGAGGCCAGCTCGGTTCCTGGCCCTTGGAGATACTCAGCACAAGTTCGTAGAAAGTTCAGTCCAGTCCTTTCACTGCCCAAGACAGAAGCAGCAACTGCAGGCCAACCCAACAAAGCAACAACACAGCAAAGGGGCAGTACTCCTCCTGGCAGCTCTTCCAGCTCTTCGTCTTGGCAGGTTCCTTGATTCCAGCGAGATCTAAATTCATGGGGTCAGGGCCCCAATATTTATATCCCAAATTCCTTTGTTCTCTGAAGGCAGAGAGGCCTTCGCCTAGTCCAAACCAGTTCTGGAGCACTTTGTTGACAAGTCTCCGTCCCTTCTTTCAGTGAGTAGGCCAGGGACATCAGACGCACCACAGGAGGTGGAGCCAGCATTGTGGAGGGAAGGCACTGTCCTATTCAGGGCCCAGGTGCGACCCCTCCCACCCATCTACAGGTCGATCTGGCTATTCAGCCCTGCGCTGACTCACCCTGTCTCCTGGCATCCCCCAGCCCCTGTCACTCACATTCCAGACAAGGAATACAAAATCTCGCAGAGGCAGGTTTGGATGGTTAGACAAGAAAATACCCACTTTCTAAAAGTGGTATTTTCAAACACAGAATGTTAAAACCAACCTTACTAAAAGCTGCATTTTATCATTCTGAGTCCAGGCATACTAAACTCGAATTTCTACCATGTTCCCGGGGTCAGTTAGGATTATAAGCTGTAATAATCAAAACCGCCCGTTCTGGCCTAGGGGGAACAGGTAGCCTTGCAATAGTGAAAAACGAACTAGGCTGTAATTCACTATCAGGACATGCCGCACACACCCGGGCATGTCCTACCTTTCGCGTACAACGCACCCTGCCCACAGGGGTACCTTGGGCCTACCTTAGGGGTGACTAACATGTAGCAAAGGGAAGGTTTAGGGACTTGCAAGTGTGTGCACTTGCCAAGTCGACATGGCAGCCCCAGGCTGCGCACAGGCTCTGCGATGGCAGGCCCGAGTTACACTTTACGGGCTGTTTGCGTGGGTGGCACAATCCAGTGCTGCAGCCCACCAACAGCATTTGGTCTATAGGCCCTGGCACTCGCAGTGCACTTTACAAGGGACTGACACATAAACCAAATAGGCCAATCATGGAAACACCAATCCATAACACATTTTATACAGGAGCACTTGCACTTTCCCACTGGACCGCAGTGAGGAAAGTGCGCAGAATCATCACACCAGCAAAAACAGAGTCAAAACCGGGAGGTCAGAAAGCAAAAAGTCAGGGGAAACACGCCAAAAGATGCCAAGTCTAACAAAGAGAAGCGCAGAAAGAAGCAAGAGAGGTGCAGAAACAGGCAAGAGAGGTGCAGAAAGAGCCAAGAGAAGTGCAGAAAGAGGCAAGAGATGTGCAGAAAGAGGCAAGAGTGGAGCAGAAAGAGGAAAGAGAGGTGCAGAAAGAAGAGAGTGAGGTGCAGAAAGAGGCAAGAGAGGTGCAGAAAGAGACAAGAGAGGTGTAGAAAGAGGCTAGAGTGGTGCAGAAAGAGGCAATAGAAGTGCAGAAAGAGGCAAGAGAGGTAGAGAAAGAGACAAGAGAGGTGCAGAAAGAAGAGAGTGAGCTGCAGAAATAGGCAAGAGAGGTGCAGAGAGAGGCAAGAGAGGTGTAGAAAGAGGCAAGAGAGGTACAGAAAGAGGCAAGAGAGCTATATATGTATAGATTCAATCTCCTCTCACTCTTACAAGGAAGGACGCGATCCACGTGTTTTGGCTCGTCCGAACCTTGATCACGATAGAAGACGTCATTGTAGCTTCCTTATTTAAATGTACAAATGCCTACAGTTGCCAACATTAACAAAGGACTACATATTACATGAAACCAAAAAGCTGTCGGCCATATTGGCCTGGTCACGATGCAGAAAGAAGCAAGAGAAGTGCAGGAAGAGGCAAGAAAAGTGCAGAAAGAAGCAAGAGAGGTGCAAAAAGAAGAAAAAGGGTACAGAAAGAAGCAGGAGAAGTGATGAAAGAGGCAAGAGAGGTGCAGAAAGAAGCAAGAGAAGTGCAGAAAGAAGCAAGAGAGGTGCAGAAAGAAGCAAGAGAGTTGAAAAAGAAGAGAGTGAGGTGCAGAAAGAGGCAAGAGAGGTGCAGAAAGAGGCGAGAGAGGTGCAGAAAGAGGAAGAAAGGTTCAGAAAGAGGCAAGAGAGGTGCAGAAAGAGAAAGAAAGGTGCGGAAAGAGGCAAGAGAGGTATAGAAAGAGGCAAGAGAGGTGCAGAAAGAGGCAAGAGAGGTGCAGAAAGAAGAGAGTGAGGTGCAAAAAGAGGCAAGAGAGGTGCAGAAAGAGGCAAGAGAGGTGCAGAAAGAGGCAAAAGAGGTGCAGAAAAAAAGAGTGAGCTGCAGAAAGAGGCAAGAGAGGTACAGAAAGAGGCAAGAGAGGTGTAGAAAGAGGCAAGAGAGGTGCAGAAAGAGGAAGAAAGGTGCAGAAAGAGGCAAGACTGGTGCAGAAACAGGAAGACAGGTGCAGAAAGAAGCAGAGATGTACAGAAAGAGGCAAGAGATGCGCAGAAAGAGGCAAGAGAGGTGCAGAAAGAGGCAAGAGGGATGCAGAAAGAGGCAAGAGAAGTGCAGAAAGAGAAAAAAGAGTTGCAGAAAGAGGCAAAAGAGGTGCAGAAAGAGGCAAGAGGGGTGTAGAAAGAGTCAAGAGAGTTGCAGAAAGAGTCAAGAGAGGTGCAGAAAGAGGCAAGAGAGGTGCACAAAGAGGAGAGGTGTAGAAAGAGTCAAGAGAGGTGCAGAAAGAGACAAGAGAGGTGCACAAAGAGGCAAGAGTGGTGCAGAACAGGACTAGAGAGGTGCAGAAAGAGGCAAGAGAGGTGCAGAAAGAGGCGAGAGAGGTGCAGAAAGAGGAAGAAAGGTAAAGAAAGAGGCAAGAGAGGTGCAGAAAGAGAAAGAAAGGTGCAGAAAGAGGCAAGAGGTATTGACAGAGGCAAGAGAGGTGCAGAAAGAGGTAAGAGATGTGCAAAAAGAAGAGAGTGAGGTGCAGAAAGAGGCAAGAGAGGTGCAGAAAGAAAAGATTGAGCTGCAGAAAGAGGCAAGAGAGGTGCAGAAAGAGGCAAGAGAGGTGTAGAAAGAGGCAAGAGAGGTGCAGAAAGAGGAAGAAAGGTGCAGAAAGAGGCAAGAGTGGTGCAGAAACAGGAAGACAGGTGCAGAAAGAAGCAGAGATGTACAGAAAGAGGCAAGAGAGGCGCAGAAAGAGGCAAGAGAGGTGCAGAAAGAGGCAAGAGAGGTGCAGAAAGAGGCAAGAGAGGTACAGAAAGAGGTAAGAGTAGTGCAGAAAGAGAAAAAAGAGGTGCAGAAAGAGGCAAGAGAGGTGCAGAAAGAGGCAAGAGGGGTGTAGAAAGAGTCAAGAGAGTTGCAGAAAGAGTCAAGAGAGGTGCAGAAAGAGGCAAGAGAGGTGCACAAAGAGGAGAGGTGTAGAAAGAGTCAAGAGAGGTGCAGAAAGAGACAAGAGAGGTGCACAAAGAGGCAAGAGAGGTGCACAAAGAGGCAAGAGAGGTGCACAAAGAAGCAAGAGAATTGCAGAAAGAGGCAAAAGAAGTGCACAAAGAGGCAAGAGAGATCCAGAAAGGCAAGAGAGGTACAGAAAGAGGCAAGAGAGGTACAAAAAGAGCTCAGAGAGGTGTAGAAGGAGGCAAGAGAGGTGAAGAAAGAGGAAGAAAGGTGCAGATAGAGGCAAGTCAGGTGCAGTAAGAGGCAAGAGGAGCGCAGAAAGAGGCAAGAGAGGTGCAGAAAGAGGCAAGAGAGGTGCAGAAAGAGGAAGAAAGGTACATAAAGTGGCAAGAGAGGTGCAGAAAGAGAAAGAAAGGTGCAGAAAGAGGCAAGAGAGGTGCAGAAAGAGGCAAGAGAGGTGCAGAAATAAGAGAGTGAGGTGCAGAAAGAGGCAAGAGAGGTGCAGAAAGAGGCAAGAGAGGTGCAGAAAGAGGCAAGAGAAGTGCAGAAAGAGGAAAAAGAGGTGCAGAAAGAGGCAAGAGAGGTGCAGAAAGAGGCAATGGAGGTGCAGAAATAAGAGAGTGAGGTGCAGAAAGAGGCAAGAGAGGTGCAGAAAGAGGCAAGAGAAGTGCAGAAAGAGGAAAAAGAGGTGCAGAAAAAGGCATGAGAGGTGCAGAAAGAGGCAAGAGGGGTGTATAAAGAGTCAAGAGAGTTACAGAAAGAGTCAAGAGAGGTGCAGAAAGAGGCAAGAGAGGTGCAGAAAGAGAAGAGGTGTAGAAAGAGTCAAGAGAGGTGCAGAAAGAGGCAAGAGAGGTACACAAAGAGGCAAGAGAGGTGCACAAAGAGGCAAAGAGAATTGCAGGGAGAGGCAAAAGAGGTGCACAAAGAGGCAAGAGAGGTTCAGAAAGGCAAGAGAGGTACAGAAAGAGGCAAGAGAGGTGTAAAAAGAGCTCAGGGAGGTGTAGAAGGAGGCAAGAGAGGTAAAGAAAGAGGAAGAAAGGTACAGAAAGAGGCAAGTGAGGTGCAGTAAGAGGCAAGAGGAGTGCAGAAAGAGGCAAGAGAGGTGCAGAAAGAGAAAGAAAGGTGCAGAAAGAGGCAAGAGAGGTGCAGAAAGAGGGAAGAGAGGTACAGAAATAAGAGAGTGAGGTGCAGAAAGAGGCAAGAGAGGTGCAGAAAGTGGCAAGAGAGGTGTAGAAAAAGGCAAGAGTGGTGCAGAAAGAGGCAAGAGAGGGACAGAAAGAGGCTAGAGAGGTGCAGAAAGAGGTAATAGAGGCACAGAAAGAGGCAAGAGAGGTGCAGAAAGAGGCAGGAGAGGTGCAGAAAGAGGCAAGAGAGATGCAGAAACAGGAAGAAAGGCACAGAAAGAAGCAAGAGAAGTGCAGGAAGAGGCAAGAGAGGTGCAGAAAGAGGCAAGGGAGGTGCAGAAAGAGGCAAGAGAGGTGCAGAAAGAGGCAAGAGAAGTGCAGAAAGAGGCAAGAGAGGTGCAGAAAGATGCAAGAGAGGTGCAGAAAGAGCTGAGAGAGGTGTAGAAAGAGGCAAGAAAGGTGAAGAAAGAGGAATAAAGGTGCAGAAAGAGGCAAGTGAGTTGTAGTAAGAGGCAAGAGGATTGCAGAAAGAGGCAAAAGAGGTGCAGAATGAGGCAAGAGAGGTGCAGAAAGAGAAAGAAAGGCACAGAAAGAGGCAAGTGAGTTGCAGAAAAAGGAAGAAAGGCACAGAAAGAGGCAAGTGAGGTGCAGAAAGAGGCAAGAGAGGTACATAAAAAGGAAGAAAGGTGCAGAAAGAGGCAAGAGAGGTGCCGAAAGAGGCTAGAGAGGTGCAGAAAGAAAAGACTGAGCTGCAGAAAGAGGCAAGAGAGGTGTAGAAAGAGGCAAGATAGGTGCAGAAAGAGGAAGAAAGGCACTGAAAGAGGCAAGTGAGGTGCAGAAAGAGGCAAGAGAAGTGCAGAAAGAGGCAAGAGAGGTGCAGAAAGAGGCAAGAGAGGTGCAGAAAGAGGAAGAAAGTTACGGAAAGAGGCAAGAGAGGTGCAGAAACAGGAAGAAAGGTGCATAAAGAAGCAAGAGAGCTGCAGAAAGAAGAGAGTGAGGTGCAGAAAGAGTCAAGAGAGGTGCAGAAAGAGAAAAGAGAGGTGCAAAAAGAGGCAAGAGAGGTGTACAAAGAGGCAATAGAGGTGCAGAAATAGGCAAACGGGATGCAGAAAGAGGCAAGAGAGGTGCAGAAAGAGGCAAGAGAGGTGTAGAAAGAGTCAAGAGAGGTGGCAAAAGAGGCAAGAGATGTGCACAAAGAGGCAAGAGAGGTGCACAAAGAGGCAAGAGAGGTGCACAAAGAGGCAAAAGAGGTGCACAAAGAGGCAAGAGAGGTGCAGAAAGAGGCAAGAGAGGTGCAGAAAGAAGCAAGAGAGGTGCAGAAAGAGCTCAGAGAGGTGTAGAAAGAGGCAAGAGAGGTGAAGAAAGAGGAAGAAAGCTACAGAAAGTGGCAAGAGAAATGCAGAAAGAGGAAGAAAGGCGCAGATTGAAGCTAGAGAAGCACAGAAAGAAGCAAGAGAGGTACAGAAAGAAGCAAGAGAGGTGCAGAAAAAAGAGAGTGAGGTGAAGAAAGAGGCAAGAGAGGTGCAGAAAGAAGCAAGAGAGGTGCAGAAAAAAGAGAGTGAGGTGAAGAAAGAGGCAAGAGAGGTGCAGAAAGAGGCAAGAGAAGTGCAGAAAGAGGCAAGAGATGTGCAGAAAGAGGCAAGAGTGGAGCAGAAAGAGTAACGAGAGGTGCAGAAAGAGACAAGAGAGGTGTAGAAAGAGGCTAGAGTAGTGCAGAAAGAGGCAATAGAATTGCAGAAAGAGGCAAGAGAGGTACAGAAAGAGGCAAGAGAGGTTCAGAAAGAAGAGAGTGAGCTGCAGAAAGAGGCAAGAGAGGTGTAGAAAGAGGCAAGAGAGGTACAGAAAGAGGCAAGAGAAGTGCAGAAAGAGGCAAGAGAGGTGAAGAAAGAGGCAAGAGAGGTGCACAAAGAGACAAGAGAATTGCAGAAAGAGGCAAGAGAGGTGCAGAAAGAACAAGAAAGTTGCAGAAAGAGGCAAGAGAGGTGAAGAAAGAGGCAAGAGAGGTGCACAAAGAGGCAAGAGAATTACAGAAAGAGGCAAGAGAGGTGCAGAAAGAGGAAGAAAGTTGCAGAAAGAGGCAAGAGAGGTGCAGAAACAGGAAGAAAGGTGCATAAAGAAGCAAGAGAGGTGCAGAAAGAAGAGAGTGAGGTGCAGAAAGAGTCAAGAGAGGTGCAGAAACAGAAACGAGAGGTGCAGAAAGAGGCAAGAGAGGTGTACAAAGAGGCATTAGAGGTGCAGAAATAGGCAAATGGGGTACAGAAAGAGGCAAGAGAGGTGCAGAAAGAGGCAAGAGAGGTGTAGAAAGAGTCAAGAGAGGTGCCGAAAGAGGCAAGAGAGGTGCACAAAGAGGCAAGAGAGGTGCACAAAGAGGCAAGAGAGGTGCACAAAGAGGCAAGAGAGGTGCAGAAAGAGGCAAGAGAGGTGCAGAAAGAAGCAAGAGAGGTGCAGAAAGAGCTCAGAGAGGTGTAGAAAGAGGCAAGAGAGGTGAAGAAAGAGGAAGAAAGGTGCAGAAAGAGGAAAATGAGGTGCAGTAAGAGGCAAGAGGAGTGCAGAAAGAGGCAAGAGAGGTGCAGAAAGAGGTAAGAGAGGTACAGAAAGAGGCAAGAGAGGTGCAGAAAGAGGCAAGAGAAGTGCAGAAAGAGGCCAGGGAGGTGCAGAAAGAGTCAAGAGATGTGCAGAAGGAGGCAAGAGAGATGCAAAAAGAGGCAAGAGAGGTGCACAAAGAGGCAAGAGAGGTGCAGAATGAGGCAAAAGAGGTGCAGAAAGAGGCAAGAGAGGTGCAGAAGGAGGCAAGAGAAATGCAGAAAGAGGCAAGAGAGGTGCAGAAAGAGTCAAGAGAGCTGCAGACGGAGGCAAGAGAGGTGCACAAAGAGGCAGGAGAGGTGCACAAAGAGGCAAGAGAGGTGCTAAAGGAGGCAAAAGATGTGCTGAAAGAGGCAAGAGGAGTGCAGAAAGAGGCAAGTGAGGTGCAGAAAGAGGCAAGAGAGGTGCAGAAAGAGGCAAATTAGTTGCAGAAAGAGGCAAGAGAGGTGCAGAAAGAAGAAAGTGAGCTGCAGAAAGAGGGAAGAGAGGTATATATATATTCAATCTCCTCCCACTCTTACAAGGAAGGAATCAGCACTCAGATTGTAGTTTGGAAGTATTTGATCTGCAAAGGACACGATCCACACATTTCGGATCGTCTGAACCTTGATCACGATGGAAGACATCATTGTAGCTTCCTTATTTAAATGTACAAATGCCTCCAGTTGCCAACATTAACAAAGGACTACATATTACATTAAACCAAAAAGCTGTCGGCCATATTGGCCTGGTCACGATCCGAAAACTCAGGAATTCATACAATAAAGAAAAGAAAACAAGTGTTAATATGCACACAATGTCATTTCAGCATATCTTGCCCCGTGACCGCCATACCTGTATGTTCGTCTATGCGACTTGTTCATAATAAACATACTTACGATTGCAAACATCAACATAAACAATGGACTGCACATTACTTTAAAGTGAAAGGTTATCGGCCATATTGATCTGGGCATGTTGCGTATTATAGTGGTTCTTACACAAAAAAAAGATAAAAAGGGGTGTTAATATACACACACTATCCCTAAATAAAGTTTTAGCGATTATAGTTCCATTCTAGTCACAGCTCATTTGAGATGTCATGAGTGATGTCACTGACCAAGTCATGAATGATGTAATGTCTGAGGTCATAATCAGTGCATTGCAGGGGCGTAAGTTATAGTTAGCTCAGGTAGCTATAACTGCTGAATTTCACTGGTTTTGTATGAGTGAAATTTGAGTCTAACTATAACGTCCCTGTAATCTTAGTTTTTTCAGCGAATTTCTAGTTTTTTTTTATGTTAAGTAAGATGCCTATCACAATGGATGGTGGGAGGTTGGAAGCAGGGCCTGGCCTGGCATTGTGCTGCCCTCACCCAAGCTTGCTGCTCCTGCCTCCCCTCCTCCTTGCCATCCATTGTCCAAGTCCATGCCCCTGCTCCCTCATTACAGCCCTGTGTGGCCATTGTTCTGCCACTGGCCTTCCCGCCTTCTCTGAACAGTTAGCTTGCTGCCCATCCACTTCCTCCCTATCCTCTGTTGTCTGAATCCATGCACTAGCCTCCTCCCTCCTGCCATGCATGGTCTGATGTGCTGCCACTGCCCTCCATTTAGCATGATGTCCCAGTCCACTCCTCCTCCCTTCCATTACCCAACTCTATGCCCCATCATTGATCTCCTGCTTAGCCTCTGTGCTTAGCTTGCTGCCCCTACTCTCCTTCCCCCTGCCCTCCGATGACTGTGTGCATGCCCCTGATCCATCCTTTTTGCCCACCATGTTCCATGGACCTTCCCCTCCTATCTATTCTGAGTGTTCTGTTGAGCTGCCACTCCCCTCCCACCTGCCTAGCAATGTCATATGACTGTAACCTCTCCCTGCCAACTCCACCCTGCCTGCCACGTTCCATGCCCCTATCCCCTTCCTCCTGTCCTCCATGGTCCATTTTACTGCCACACCCTTCTGCCCTCCCTGGTCTGTTGTGCTGCAACTGCTCCTCCTGCCTGCCCCGCGTGGTCTGTTGAGAGGCCCCTTCCCCTGAACTCTCTTGTCTGTGCCCAGCTCCTACCCCCACCCCTCCCTTCTATCCTCCATGGTCCTTTGTACATGCCCCTGCCCCCTCCTTCTTGCCCATCATGGCCATTGTGCTGCCACAAACCCTCTCGCTAGCCATGCAGGGTCTTCTGTGCTGCCATGGCCCCTCCCACCTTCCCTGTGTAGTCAGCTAGCAGCCCCTGACTCCCTCCCACCTTCCCTCCATGGTGTGTGTGTATGCAATTATAGTCTCACTGTTGCCCTCCATGGTGTGTTGTGCTTCTAGTGCCCATCCTGCCTGACCTCCATGGTCAGCTTGCTGCTCCTGCCCGGCCCCCTTGACCCCTGCCATCCGTTTTCCATGTGCAGACCCCTATTCCCTCCCTCCTGGCTTGTCTGTTCCATTGGCATGCCCCTGATCCCTCCCTCCTGCCCTTTATGGTCTGTTATGCTGCAGCTTTCTCTCCTGTCTGTCCAGTATGGTCAGCTTACTGCCATTGCCTCTTTCCCCTTTGTTGTCCATGTGCATGGTCCTGTCCCCTCCCTATTGCTTTCCATGGTGTGCTGCACTGCTGTCCTGCATGCCTTGTGTGGTGTATTGTTCTGCTGCAAACCCTGATGCCTGCCCTGTAAAGTCAGTTTGGTGCACCTGTCCATGTCCCTCCTGTCCTCTGTTATCCGAGTCCATGTCCCTACCCCAATTCCTCCTGCCTTCCATGATTCAATGTACCATACTTGCTAACATTTTGAACTTGGTAAGAGGGAGATTTTTAAAAAAAACTGGGGAATTGATTTTCCCCATTGACTTACATTGAAAAAGAGGAGATTGTAGACAAGAGACAGTTAAAATAAAGCCCTTTTGGGCTTAAAAACATTGGACGTTTCCTGCCTGAATCGGCTCTGTTGGCATGTATGGTTGTACTACCACTGCCTCTTCCTTCTGCCCTCAATGGTCTATTAAATTGCCACAGCCTCTCTTGCCTGTCCTGCATTGTTGCTTTGTTGCCCGTGCCCCCCTTTCTACTGCCCTCCATGCTGTGCTGCCACTGCCCTTCCTGCCTGCCCAGTGTGGTCAAATTTTTGCCTTTGCACCCTCCTACCTGCCTTCAATTTTCTGAGTCCGTGCCCCTGACCTCTGCCTCCCAACAGTATCCTAATGAACAACTAGATTGCTAACATTCTATATTTATTACAAAAGTATGGCACGCCTTACATCATCTTGATGTAATCAAAACTGTAATACCTAAAGCATTTCCTTTAGAAATTATAGAAATGAGAGGGTCTTATTTGCATAGAAATGATGGTTAGTGCTCTAAAAAACTAAAATGAGTACATATTTTCTGAGTTCTCAAATAGCGACAAAGCACTTTTAAATTATTTGTTATCTTTATGTTTTTTTATCCAGTTGATCACTTGATTTAATGTTACGTTTAGGGGAGAGGATGTGGTGTTACTTCCAGAGCTGCAGACTTTGCAACTGGGGAACCAGGTTGGAGTTTCTGCTTCAGCTCAACATTCTGTGATTCTGGTCAAATCACTTAATCTCCTCATGCCTACAACCAAAATGAATTTGTCCTTGTATGATGTATCCAATGCTCATGTAAAGCACTCCAATACCTGACCAGTCTGCACTATATATAACTGCAAAAAAACAAAGAATAAAAAGGGTTTGTAGAATTATTTTGATATTGGACACTATAATATTCACTGCCCACTGCTAATCTCGTCCCATAATGCTTTGCAGGGCCTTTGGTTGGGATTGTATTTTTGCCCATAACTGTGCTTGGGGTGGTCCTAGGAGGAAGGGACCACCACTGAATCGTTCAGCATGATATGCTTTTTGTGTTCAAGGCATCTGCTTGGTCCTCCCCCTAGGTTAGGGGGGACCCCAAAATCATCACCTCTCTCATTGCCTAATATTTTCATTGTCAAAGTTCACTTTTGTGAATTGGTTATATCCTTTTTTTAGCATGTAAAATTGCTTTATCAAAGCATTTGTAGGTGTTGATGATTTTGCTGTTACGCTATGTGTTTTTAGCACAGTTTTTGCACTGTGCAATTTGCGTAGTAGCACAAATTACGCATGCTCCGTGAGCGTAGCGTAGTACTACGCCCAGGGTTAATTCAGATGTGTCACACATTTGCCATAAATTCAGAATGTTAGCACTCTAGTTGCTCATTAAATCACTGTAGTAAAGCTACTGCTCACCAGGGAGTTAACTGGAAATCTGCTGCTGGTACTGAAAGTGCATGCTTCAGTCTGCATGTCAGAATTTTTTAATGAAATAGAAGAGGATTTGAGAAGTCACTCAAAATGTGCCCTGATTTTTTTCTGCAGCACTAATCATAATTTCTATGGCAAAATGAACCCCCTCATTTTGTTCCTTTTTAAATTAAATGTTTCAAGTGTTACCAGTTTATTCCAATCAAGATGACTTCAGGTGTGCCATACTTTTGTCATAAGTAAGACTGTTCGCGCTCTAGTTGTTCTTTAGAACACTCTGAGAGGCTGCAGTAGAACACAAAGGAATCAACTGACAGTTTCTGCCCTTGTAGGATGTACATGTTTTACTGAGAATGTCAGACTCCATTCTCACATGACTGAGAAAGATAATGTGAATTTACAGAAAATATGCTCTCATTTTAGCTTCTGGAGCACCTACCAAACCTCTATTGGAAAAGCATGAGAAAATAGTTTTCTCTCAAACATGATTCATGATATCCCAGCAGAAGGCCTTTTCACAGGGTAAAATCACCTTAGAACACACCACAATTCCTAAAATTAGTATGGTACCATCAACAAATGAATTATAATGTAAGTAAAGTCTGTTATCACCCTTTATACGTTCTCCTTTTGGTGACTCTCAAAACCTTCTATTCACTGCAATGCATTTGAATGGGGTGCTATCATGTATATTGGTCCCAAGATGGCTGCCAACACTTCTTGGATGAGGTCGATTTCGGCCCCGGGGACCCCATCTCCCGGGGCATGGCCACAATTTTTATTTAAAAATATATGTCTATTTTTAAGGAGGGGGCTGCGCGGCCCCCCTCCTGAGGCCATTATTGGCCCCGGGGACCCCATCCCCCGGGGCATTGCCTTGTTTTTTAAAATAATTTGTATTTTCACCTTCCCTGGGCCACTTTTGGCCCCGGGGACCCCATCCCCCGGGGCCGGTCCTCACGTTTGGGACCGCGTGGGGAGCCCCAATGCCCCCGCGGTCCCTGCCGGCTCCCCGCCTCCTGCGGGAGCCGGCATTGCTATTGGACAAGGGGAGCTGCTGACATGCAGCTCCCCTTGTCCAAAAGCAATTCTGCTTCGCTTCATGGAAGAGAGAGCAGGTTTCCTGCTCTCGCTTCCAAGCAGCGAAGCAGTGTTTGCAATGACAGTCATTGCAAACTGCAATGTCCCGGGGTGGGCACCCCAGGACATTGCTGGAGCCGGCCCTGGGGGGTGGTGGTCCCCAGGGTCATTGAGGGCTTCACGAGTGGGGCTGTGTGGCCCCCCTCCAACAGATTTAAAGCCCCAGGAAGCTGGTGGTCCCCGGGGATGGGGGTCCGCTACGGACCACCGCATTTAATTGAGTCAATGCCCTGGGGAGGTGGTGGCCCCCGGGGCAGTGTGGGGGGGCAGAAGCCACCCCACACTTTTATTTCTATTGAAGCTCCAGGGAGGTGGCGGTCCCCGGGGGTTTGGGGGACCTGGCCCACCCGGGGGCTTATTAAAATGAACACCGCATTTTGTTTTGTTTTTATTTTCTCGGTGGGATTTGCATACCGTACGCGAATCCCGCCGAATTGTTTTTTTAAAAAAATTGTTTTTTTGGCCTTGGGGGTCCCTGTGGGACCCCCTGATCAGGTCTAGGGGGTCAGGGTGGTTCTACCCTGCCCCCTTTTCTTTTTTAACCATTTTCTTCCCTTTTTCCTTATGACTCGGTTTTGCCGAGTCACAAGATGGCTACCAACACTTCTTGGTTTGGAGTGTTGACAGCCAATCAAAATGAAACTCGTGATTGGGAGGGTTCGCGGATCCACCGCGGTCACCAGATATAAATATTATTTTTAGTTTTTTTATTTCTCAGGAACTACTGAACAGATTTACACCAATCCGTTCAGCAGTTCGGGATGTAGCTGTGTCTAAAGTTCCTATGAAAATTACCATGGGGAAAACGTGTTTTGGGACCCCCTTTTTTCTCGGCCCCTGCTTGATGAATCACCCCAAAACTTTTAAGACAGGAGCTGACCGGAGTTCCCCATTAGTTTTGAAAATTTCACAAAGATTCGTCAAACGGCGCCAAAGATATTGGCAAAAGAAATAACGCTTTTGAATAGAAACGAGGTCCTAACTATAACTACCTACTGGCGAACACCAGTAGGTTATATATATATATATATATATATATATATATATATATATAT